>PVJS01018995.1:19676-34319 GCA_004027185.1 Glis glis | reverse complement strand
GTATAGTTTTTCAAAGTAGTTTCTGATTATCCTCTGGATTTCCGTGCTGTCGGTGGTAATATCCCCTTTTTCATCTCTTATTTTAGTAATTTGGGTTGATTCTCTCTTTCTTTTGGTTAGGTTGGCTAGTGGTTTGTCTATCTTGTTTATTTTTTCAAGGAACCAGCTTTTGGTTTTGTTGATTTTTTGTATTTTTTTTATTCTCTACTTCGTTGATTTCTGCTCTGATTTTAATAATTTCCTGTCTTCTACTAGCTTTGGGGTTAGACTGCTCCTGTTTTTCAAGGGCTTTGAGGTGTGTCATTAGGTTATTTATTTGGTGATTTTCTGTTCTTCTTATGTGGGCACTCAGTGCTATGAATTTTCTTCTTAATACTGCCTTCAGGGTGTCCCAGAGATTTTGATATGTTGTTTCTCTGTTTTCATTTGTTTCTAGGAATTTCTTAATTTCTCCCCTTATTTCTTCTCTGACCCATTCCTCATTCAGCAGTGTGGCATTCAGTCTCCACATGTTTATGAGGTTTCTCTGGGTCTTCTTATAGTTGATTTCTAGTTTCATTCCATTATGGTCTGTAAAGACACAGGGGATTATGTCACATTTTTTGAACTTGCTAGTACTCACTTTGTGGCCTACAATATGGTCTATTTTGGAGAAAGTTCCATGAGCAGCTGAAAAAAATGTGAATTCAGCTGTAGTTGGGTGGAATATTCTGTATGTGTCTACTAGGTCCATTTGGTTTATGGTGTTCCTTAGGTCTGAGGCATCTTTACTGACCTTTTGTCTTGAAGATTGATCTAGTGGTGTGAGAGGTGTGTTGAAGTCTCCCAATATTATTGTATTGGGATCTATGTGTGATTTAATGTCACGAAGGGTTTCTCTTATGAAAGTGGCTGCACCTATGTTTGGGGCATAAATGTTGGCTATTGTTATATCCTCTTGCTGGATTGTTCCTTTTACCAGTAAGAAATGACCTTCTTTGTCTCTTCTAATAAGTTTAGGTTTAAAGTCTAATTTGTCTGATATCATAATTGCTACTCCTGCTTGTTTTCGAGTTCCATTAGTGTGGATTACCTTGCTCCACCCCTTCACCTTTAGTTTGTGCGCATCTTTACTTGTAAGGTGTGTTTCTTGCAGGCAGCATATAGATGGATTGTGATTTTTAATCCATTTTGCCACCTTGTGTCTTTTGATTGAGGAGTTGAGGCCATTTATATTCAGCGTGATTACTGAGAGATGGGTTTTCATTCCTAACATTTTGAGACTTAATTTCTGTTTGAGGTAGTGTTTGTTCTTTGCCTAGTTGTTTGTTTGATGGAAATCACTGTTTCTCTGGTTCTGGCATTTCCTTATTTTTTCTTCTTTGCAATTAATCTCTTTGAGCATTTTCTCTAGTGCTGGTTTGGAAGACATAAAGTCTTTCAGCTTCTGTTTGTCATGGAAGGTTTTTATTTCTCCATCAAATTTGATTGGTATCTTTGCTGGGTAGACAAATCTTGGCTGGAGGTTGTTTTCTTTCAGAGTTTGAAATATGTCGCTCCAGGCCTTCCTGGCTTTCATGACTTGATTTGGAAGGTCGGGAGTGATTCTTACTGGTTTGCCTCTGAATGTTACTTGCTCTTTTATGTTCACTGCCTTTAAAATTCTCTCCTTGGCCTCTACATTAGTCAGTTTGATTATTATGTGGCGTGGTGAACCTCTTCTCTGATCCCGTCTATTGGGGGCTCTATATGTTTCCTGTACCTGTGTATCGACCTCTTTCTACGTTTGGAAAATTTTCTAATATTACTTCTCTGAATAGATTATTGATTCCTTTAGTTTCAACTTCTAATCCCTCTTCTATGCCTATTATTCTTATGTTTGCTCTTTTAAGACTGGCTGAGATCTCCTCAATGTCCAATTCATGCTGTCGAATTGTTTTTTCTAATTTATATACTATGTGTTCATTTTTGGAGAGGTCATCTTCTAAGAGTGAGATTCTGTTTTCCATGTTCTCTATTCTATTGTTGATGGTCTGTATTGATGCCTTCATTCCAATTATTGCATCCTTCACTTCCTTCAGCGCTTCTTTTTGATTCCTGCTTATTTGCTCCTTCATTTCTATCAGGCTCTCTCTGAATTCTTTTCGGAAATCCTGTATCATTTCCTCTATTGAACTTCTGAATTGTCCTTCTGGCAATCTTTGCACTTCTGAGTTGGCGGGTTCTGTTGTTGTGGGATTGTGAGGGCTCATTGTTTCTTTTCTATTCTTCCTTTTCATGGTTTCAGGTTTCTTATGTTTATGCCTTTGTTGCTTTTGGTAGCTCTTCCTCTCTCACTCTATAGGTATCCTATATCTAATCCCTCTCCCTTTATATTTTCTTATCCTGGGGGTAGATAGTTGCTACCAGGTGAGCCTTAAAGGTGAGTGGCCTTTACTGAGTGGTTATTCCCACTTGCTTGGTATAATGTCCATTTGCAGGCCCAGTTCTTAGTCTCCTTCAGTGATTGGGACCCTTGCCTGGTGCCTCTCTCTACCTGTGTGTGGGACCAGTGCCGCTGTTGCCCCTCTGTCTGCAAGCATGTGTCTCCACGGTCTCCACCTGGTCTGTCCCTGTGCCTCTCTCTGTCTACACCTATGGTAGGAGGCACCAGCAGGGGGCCCCGGGCTTGTGTCTCTCTTTGCCTACAAAAGCAGTGGTTGTTGCTTTGCCCCGATTCTGTGTAAACACAGAACTCCACGTTTTCCACAGAGAGGGCTGGTTTGGTCCAATTTTCCCCAGCTACCACAGCTGTATGTCCTGTGGTTATCCCCAGGGACTCTATAAGGGCGCTGCGATCCCCGGGTTGCAAGTCTGTCCCACCCAAATGTCACCGGGGATTGTCTGCTTATCCACCCGTCTACCACATCCCACAGCAGACCCCACTCCCGCCTGCTCTGGGGCAATCTGCACTGTCTCAGACCCCGCGAGTCCCTGTGGCTGTGCTGGGTGGTCTCCCCCTGGGGCAGCTCGTTGACTTACGGTCTCGTTGAGCGCTAATCTTAATCTCTGGGGTGGGGGATGGGCTCAGCTGCTGCTGCAGGTTCTGGTCAGGCCTCCGGGTCCTGGGGACTCTGCCGTTTGTGGATCGAACTGTTGCTCGCTTTTGTCGCTGATGCTCTGCAATGCTAGTTATAGAAGAGCTCCCTGGCTTTGTTTGTGGCCTGCAGAAGCCGCAACGCCAGTAGCCGTTGGCGCTGTTTGACCAAGATGGCGCCGCTGCCGCTTCTGCCGACGCAGCAGTTCAGGTCCGTGTCGCTCGTGGAGCGAGTCGCTGCTCGCCTTCTCTGCTGCTATTCTGCAGCTGCTGGGTTCACAGCAGGTCGCTGGTGTCTCCGTTGGTCTTGTGTGGAAGCCACAATGCTGATAGCTGCCGGTAAAGTCCTGCCGAGATGGCGCTGCTGCAGCCGCTGTCGCCGCTGCCGTTTGGTCTGTCAAGTGTGGAGGAGCCGCTGCTTTCGTCTCTGCTGACCTGCAGCTGCTGAACTTCCCACGAGTCCCTGGCTTCTGTGCCGGTGGCACGTGGAAGCCGCAATGCCGGTAGCGGCTGGCATGGTCCGGCCAATATGGCGCCGCCGCCTTCCCTTAGGTAAGGCACTTGGAGCTTTTTACTTTCCTCTGTTTTGACTTCTGGCTTTGATTCCGTCACGTTTCAAACTTTTCATTGTTTATTTCAAGTTTGTGTTGCCTTTCTTCTGTGGAGAGGTTGCTTTCACAGCGAATGAGGTGTGCGTCTCAGAGAGATCGTAGCGTGGTATCTCCCTTGGTCGCCATCTTGGATCCCTTTTTTTTTCCAGGTTTACTTTAGGATGCCTAAAAGAATGAGCCCAGTGACTCTGTGATCTTGGCTTGTTCTTTGGTTGTTTCCCTAAAGAGTTTTAGCTGAAATAAAAGAAAACACAATTTCAAAGATGTGTTAACAGTCTTTTAAAGGGACAGTAGCTTTCTCTCCTGTAAGTGTTAAGAGCTTGCCCCTAAAGGTGCCTGCCTCCTTTTAACAACTAACACTTATTATTGCCCACCATTTTCTAATTTTTTTTACAATTGAACAAGTAGAGAATGTAATCTCATTGTGGTCTTGATTTTTATTTCCCTGATCTCTACTGATGTTGAATATTTTTTCATACTATTTATTGGTGATAGTCCTTCTAAGAAATAGTTGTGTGTCTTGTCTATATTTTATTCCTTTCTAAATCTTAACCCTTCCAATTAAGATCAGTTTCTGTCTGAAGTTCCTCTTTTAGCATACTGTGGGTAACAAAGTTTTTCCTCTTTGTCTGGAAATGTCTTCATTTTTGTTCTATCATTGAAAGATAATTTCACTATGTGTAGACTTCTAGGTTGGCAGTTACTGTCTTTCAGCACACTGAAGATATTAGCCCACTGTTTATTGGCTTCCACTATTGTGTTGAGACGTCAGCTTTTAGTTTATTTGTAGCTCCGTCAAGAACATTTTTATTTGATTCAATCTTTTTTTCTTTGCCTTTGCTCTTATGCACTTTTACTAGGATATTTCTAGGCGTGTTTTGTTTTGTTTTTAGTTTTATCTAAACTTCTTAGGATGTTTTGAAACTTTTGATCCTATTGTTAGCTCTCTTACATTGGTTCTGAAAAATTTACTGTCACCTCTTCAAATATTGCTTCTCCTTCATTTTCTCTCTTCTCTTCTTCTGGAACTTTGATTATATTTAATTGAGGATATCTCATTCTAACTTCTATGTCTCCTGACCACTGTTCTATGTATGTATTTTTCTCTTTGTCTTTCTGACCTGCATTCTAGATAATTTCTTCTGTCTATATCTTAGTTTATTAATTTTTCTCTTCAGCTGAATCTAATATGGTCTTAAATTTATCCACTTAGACTTTGTATTTTAATTATTTCATTTTCATTTCTAGGAGTTCTATTTGGTTCATTTTCAAAGCTCCTTGTTTAGTCTTTGTAGCTTCTATTGCCTGCAGACATGTACAAGCTTGTCTTCTACTTTCTAAATATACTAAGGTAATTATTCTAATAGTGTCTAATGATTACAATATCTAAAGACTTTGATAGTCTAATTGGGTATTTTTTATGCCTGTAAGTTCTTGTTCCTGTTAACTTGCTTCCTCATGTACATAATAATCCTTGGTTTTGAAATGCTCATTTTCCTTGGAAATGTGTGAAAATTCTTTGAAGCCTAGGATGAAGGTGCATTCCTCCAGAAAATTTGATATTAAAAAATCGGTAGTACTTATATAAACAAACAAAACAAGTGAAAGGATAAGATAATCAGATTGCCAGTACATGTTAATGGAAGAAATGTTATATATGATAATAACCATAACAGGTAAAATATCTAGGGGCAAATTCAAGAATATGCAGGCAGTATAAAAAGAAATATGTTTAAATGTTTTTGAGAGAATATAAAAAAGACTTGAAAACCAGCAACAAAATGTAGCATATGTTGAGTGGGAAGATTTAGTGTCATAGAGGTGGCACCTCAAATCAGTGGGGAAGAAGTGAATTATTTAATAAATGGTGTTGAAACACGAGGTAGGCATTCGGAAAAAAACTGACCACATACCTCACACTTTTTACCAAAATAAATTCAATATGAACCAAAGACTTAAATGTAACAAATGAAATCATAAAATTACTGAAACTAATTGATTTTTCTCCTTCAGAATGGAGAAGTCATTATAAAAACGACCAGAAAATCTGACATTGCTAAGTTTGACAATGAAAAAATAGAGAGAAAATTTTCTGCCTGGCAAAATTATTTTAAGGGAGGTAAAAGGACAAATGATTATATGGAAAAAATTTGCAATTCATATCAGAGTCAGAGGGCTAACTTCATACATATAAAGTTTTTACAGATAAAAAAGAAAAATTCCATAGTCAGAATGAAAATGAACAGAAGGATTTAAATATATAGTTCATAGAAAAGGAAATATAGATGATACCTGAACATAAGAATGGGTGATCAATTTCAATCATGATAAAGGACATTTAAAATTTTAAAATAATACCTATCTAATCACTTGTTAGGTAGAAAAAGTGAAAAAATGGACAGTGTTAGCAAGAGTAGAATAAACAGGCAAATCATGGATTGCTGGTGGAGTAAACATTAATATATCTTTGGGTGGCAATTTGGCATTATCTATCAAATTACTACATGTAGCCTTTCTTTTTGATGTAGAAATTCCAACCCTAAGAATTTATCTCATAGACAAACTCATACATATATGAAACAATGTATATACATTTTTATTTATTGTACCTGCCGCTCTTTGAATGTGGTTTGTCTACAAGGGTTGATATGTTGGCGGTTTGGCCCTCAAGATGGCAATGTCAGAGGTGGTGGAACCTTTAAGAAGTGGAGCCTCTCTGGAGTTTGCTATGTTTTGCTGAGGTGCTGTTCCCTGAAAGGATTAAAATAGTTCTCATGGGACCCTGAGTTAGTTCTCCTGAGAGCAAGTTCTTAAATCCATGAGCTTGACCCCTGAGTGGCTCTCTGGTTTCCTTTCCTGTGATGTGATCGCTCTTTTATACGTGTGCCATCTGATGTTAGGCCTGTCGAGGCTAACGAATGGGGCCGCCCAACCTTGAGCTTTTCAGCCTCCATAACCGTGAAATAAATAAACCTCTTTTTTTTTCATAAGTACCCAGCTTTAGGTATTTCATTATAGTAATGAAAAATGGACTAATGAAATGTGCTTGTTAATTATAGTAAAATATTGGAAGGAAACTAAATGACCATCAACAAGGAACTGTTTAAGTATATTATAGTACATGCATGGCATAGAATACTATGCAGCTATTTCTTAAAAATAAAGAAATTATGTACTGATGTATAAAAATGTTCAGTTATTAAATAAGAAAAACAAGATACAGAGTAGGCTATGAAGTATGATTCTATTTGTGTAAAAACCTGGAGAAGAATATGTATGCATATTTGCCTATATGTACATATGATATCTCTGAAGGATAACAAAAAAAATGGGAATGTTAAAGGGAAATTACGCATCTGAAGGACAGGGGTGTGGAAGGGAGAGACTTGTTACACTTTCCTTTGAGTCTTTAATTTTGACTGTGACTATATTATTTACTCTAAAAATATATTAACTTTAAAAATCCCAACTATAGCTTTGAAAGAGCTAAAATTATTTCCTAAGGTGAAAAAAATGATTTTTGCCCACCATTATTGTGTTGTGATTTTTCAAGTAGGGAGAAGGTAGAGTATGATGTGGCCTATCCCAAAGCCTAAAATTAAACATCAGTTTCTCAGTTGATTTGAATCCAATTTCAAAGCAAAGTTCAGATATTTCCATGGCTACCATCTGGTTGGCATGATCTCCAAAGCCTGGAATAAAATCAACCTTTGTGGAAGCTTGGAGAGAGAGTTCCTGTAGTCGCACAGTAAGAAGTTGATTAGGTAGGCTACAAAGAAAATATTTTGTGGAGAACCCTCGTGTTTTCCAAGTTGAATAAGTCCTGAACTGTCAATGTTCTTGTCAACTTGATCTCTTACTTGTCTTTTTACAGAGTGTTTCTGAAAACCTGATCACATATCTTAGGAAAATATTGACTTATTAAACAGAAACTTTATAGAAAGAATGTTTAGAGGGTGAGATGAAGTTCTGCTCTAAGATTTCCATTGTGGCAGCTAGCTTTCAAATAATGGCCCCAATGAACTGCACCTCCCAGTATTCACATTCTTGTGTTGTTCTTCACACATGTGATCTGGGCTGGCTGATGACTCATCTAAACTATAGAATTGCAAAAGTGGCATTGTGCTGGTTCTGGGCCATAAGGATGCCTGGCAGCTTCCTTTTTGCACTTTGGAAGCTGAACCTTCAGGAGGCAAGATGTTTGGCTATCTTGCTGGAGAGACCACTTGTACAGACCCTCTGGAGAGGCCAGCTAGAGGAGAGGCTCTGTGACTCTGTGGAGAGCAAGAAAGACCTGACTGTCCAGCAACCCAGTAGAATTCTAGAGCAGATGACTCCAGCCCCAGCTGCTAACTGACTGAAACTACATGAGAAACTATTACTGGACCCATCTGGCTGCTCACCACACAATAGACCATTAAAGTTGAGAAACAAGGTGTTGAGGCAAAGAAAGCGACTTTATTAAAAAATCCAGTTCAAGAGAAGGTGAGGACTCTTGTCCAAAGTTCATATTGTCAGGAGGCTGATCTAGAAATTGCTTATATATGTGGCTCATGAGCATTCTCAGATTAGTGGGTATTCTCACAATAGGTAAAGGTTGGTCATAGACTGGCGGGTCACAGTGAGTGGGCCAGATGATGCACATCTGGCCCTAAGTAACTAGTCATAAGATGATTTTCCATTCTGCAAATCTCAAGAATAAAGATATTTTGTTTCCTCAGGCTATTTTTGTAACTGATAACACTATGGAATATTTATGTAGACATGTGTGTATAGTAAAAGTATAAAACAACTTGTGGGAAGGATATGCAGTAGACAGTTATTTATGGAGAGAAAGGAAGAGTGGTATTTTAGTGCACCTATAGCTCTACAGTGTTTTATTTCTTATAAAACGATATTTCCAATGAACAAGGCAAAATGTTAACATCTGTTAAGTATGTGTAGTGTGCATGTGGGTGTTACACAATATTCTGTACTTTTATTTATTTGAAATAACTCAGTTTAAAATCTTAACTAAAATAATTTATATAGTCATCTTGAATAGTTGCATAATAATGCATTTTACAGAAATTATATGTACTTATAACTATATATCACATAGAACTTGTTATATTTACTGTATTTGTTATATTTCCTATCTTCAATTTGCATAATAGGTGGACTTTTACAGTTGAAGAAATGCAGGCTAAAAATGGTTCAGTGACTTGCCCCAAGTTCCAACTCTCACAGCCACTCTACTATTTTCCTACAGGAACTGCTCTCCTGTGAGGGGTGGATAAGGGACTGTTATTGAGAGGAGTCCATGAGCAGGAGCATGACCTAGCATCAGGAGGCCTGCCTTCCCCTTCCCTCCGGCTTTGCCACAGACCAGCCAAGTGACTGAAGGGGGGCCCCATGATCTCTCTGAGCTTCCATTTCCCACTGTGCCCCTAGGTGTACTCATATCTGCCTTCTGTGCCTCCAAACATTTCAAAGATTAAGTGAGATCATGTAAGTAGAGTGTCTGCCATTTGTTATACATTCAGTAATTGACAACTAGTGTACTTTCTAAGATAAGACATCTTCTGTGCAATTAACACAGTAAATCACAATGCAACTGAGATTTGTTACCACCAAGATTCTGTATTGAGAAGATGTCCAAACATTTGAGTGAGTGAATTGGCCCTGAAATAGGACAACCACCACCTACATGGTTATATACAGGGTCTCTTTTTCTTTCCTTCAGAGCTAACCTCACCTCTCAACTCAGATTCACTTTGCCAGCTATCAACTTGACATCTCAAGTGGACACCTCAGACATCTAACATTTAATATGAGTTCTTGACTTTCCCTGCTCTACCAATTCCCAAAGTGGCTGATCCTGAACCACTTCCCCATTTCAGGAAACAGCCCCAGCCAGTTGCTCATCCAGAAGCCCAAAAGTCATTTTTTACTTTTCTTTTTACCTCCAGCCCATGCCTAGCCCAAAGCATACTTTGTCAGCACTATTTCCAAAGTATATCTCAAATCCACCCATGTCTCTCCATCTTGCCTTCCACCATCTTGGTCTAGGCCAACATCATCACTTGTGTGGACAAGGGCAGTATGCAAATAATCTCCCCACTATTTGACTCCCTGGCAATCAAAAGTGAGTTCTATTCAGCCATAAAGAAGAACAAAATTATATCATTTGTAGGAAAATGGATGGAACTTGAGAACATTATGCCAAGTGAGATCAGCCAATCCTAGAGAGTCAAGGGTCATATGTTTTCTCTCATATATAGAAGGTAGAGAGAAAATAAGAAAGAAAACAGACTTTAGATAAATGAGAGAGACCAGTAGAATAGTGAAAGGAGTTTGGGTAAAGGAGGAGGGGAGGGGAAAAAGGATGATTGAGAAAGGAAATAGATAAAATAATATTATGTCCATATATGAAGGCATCACTACCAATCTTACAAACATGTATGAGGAGGAGGGGGAGCAGGGCAGAATCTGGAGGGAAATGCACCAAGTGATATATGCATGTATGTTTCTATCACTTTGAATGTCACTATGATATATAATTACAATGTACCAATAAAATTGTCAAAAAAGAGTAACTTTTCTGAAAAGCAAACTGAATCATAGTATTAAAACTCTCAGTGGCTCCACACGGCCCTTAGAATGAACCCCAAAGTCCTGCATGACCTGTCTCTAGCCCACCAATGCAACCACATATCAGGACACCCTCTTACTCACTAAGCACCAGGCACACTCTCTTGTTTCCTTTTGTTCTTCAAACTGGCAAAGCCTGCCTCCCTGCCTGCCTTCTTCTTTCCTTCCTTCCTTCCTTGAATTGAGCCCAGGGGTGTTCAACCTCTGAACTACAACCTCAGTCCTATTTTTTTTTTAATTTTGAAACAGGTTCTTACTAAGTTGTTGAGGGTCTCACTAGGTTGCTGAGGGTCTCACTAAGTTGCTGAGGCTGGCTTTGAACCTGTGATCCTCCTGTCTCAGCCTCATAAGTACTGGAATTATGGGTGTCCACCACCACACCTGGCTCTTTGCCAAGGCTTTCTTGATCGAAGGCATTTGTGCATGATATTCCCACCTCCTGGAATTCTCCCATGCACAATATGGTTTCTAACCAGCTCTGTTGTTCCAAATCAAATGTTATCTCTCAAGGAGGCCTTCCCAGACACTTTATCTAAAATTGGACCCTCCTCAACATCTTTCTCCAGCACCCCCAACACCAATCTCAGACACTTGGCTGTTTCCTTCATAACACACGTCATAGTTTGCAACTTTTAAAATGACCTGTCTGTTCATTTGTATTCAGGCTATCTTCCTAACTATAATATTTGATAAGAATAAGGATTATTTCTACTTTGTTCATGGTGATATTCTCGGTGGCAAACAAAGTAGTAGATGCTCAGTAAACATTGAATTAATGAAACAAATGAGGACTTCAAAGTGTTAGAACTGTATTCCTGAGTCACAAGCTTGGACTCAATGCTCCTCCAATCCTGTCAGCTTCAGTTGTTGAATTGTTTGATTTTGTGTGAGTGGCTCATCACTCCTGGACCTGTGGGATGGCTATATTGACTTCTATAATGTGCTTCTCATCATTCTTGTGCTTATTAGAGTTCTACAGTTTTCCTAACATCCTGCTCTTTTTAAATATATGTGGGCAGCTTGCTTTATATGAAAATTTTCAGTTCTAATATCTTTTATCTTTTGTAAGTGAAATGACTCACTCCCTAATTTCTTTTGGGTGTTGTGTATACATACATACATACATACATATATATATATATATATATATATATATGTGTGTGTGTATATATATATATATATGTGTATGTATATATACATATATATACACAAATATATATATATATTTAAAATGCATAAATTTTTATTGTAAAAGCTCTGAAATTAACTTATCTTTGAATATTTGGTGACTCCCAGTGGTCTTCAACTGGGCCGAGGCTTGATGTCTTTGGTGATATTTTCCTGCCTTGTTTAGCTGGGCTCAGCAGGGCTTTTTCAGACGGACAAAGCCCAGTCCAAGAATAACACTGGATTTCTCCCCCATGATGCATTTCTGTTATAACTGAAATGCTGCAAACACACACACACACACACACACGCGCGCGCGCGTGCGCGCGCACACACACACACACACGTGAGCGTGTACATGCCGTGGCACAAACAAAAAATATTTGTGATAAGAAGCTTTATTGGTCACTTATGGTTCGTTGTCATCGGATTGATCAGGACCCTTTAAACAAACCTGCTTGTTCACTCCTGTATCCGCTTGCTATGGTTTGTCCATTCCAAACTCACGTTGAAATATGATTGTCATTGTGGCAGCATTGGGAGGTGATTAGGTCATTGTGTTAGTCAGCTTTTCATCACTGTGGCCAAAATACCTGACATAACAACTTAAAGGGGTACAGGTTTCTTTTGTCTCACAGTCTCCAAGGGTTCCGTCCATGGTCAGCTGACTCCATTGCTTTAGACTTGGGGCAAGGCAGAGCATCGTGGCAGAAGGGCACAGCAGAGAAAGGCTGCTCAGCTCCTGGCAGCCAGGAAGTGGAGCAGGGGTGAGGGGACAGGCTGGGGACAAGAAATACCCTTACAGGGCACACCCCTTGTGACCTACTTCCTCCTACAATTTCTACCACCTTCCAATAATCCATTTAATTTATTAATCCATCAAGTGGAGTAATCTGCTGATAATCATGGTCGGAGCTCTCATGATCCAATTATTTCCTAAAAGTTCCATGTGTGAACATTGCTGCACTGGGGACCAAGGTTTCAACAAGTGGATCTTTGGGGAATACTTTATATTTAAGCCATAATAGTCACTAAGAGAGATTAATGCCTTTCTCACAAGAGTGAGTTGTAATAAAATGAGGCTGCCCCTCATGTTTTACCTCTTCCACAGGTGCCCACTTGCTCTTCCTCTTTTTGGTCATGTTATGATGCCCCACAAAGCCCTCACCAAATAGAACTGCGAGATCCTGGACTTCCAGCTTCCAGAACCGTGAGGCAAATAAACTTCTTTCCTTTATAAATTTCTAAGCCTCAGGTATCCTATGATAGCAACAGAAAACATACTAAATCACCACCTCTATTTTACTAGCCCTCAAAGGCCAGAATCGTATGCTGGCGGGAATGTGAAGCTACCCTTCAGGATGTCCCCTTATTCCCTCTACTCTGTTGATGCTTGGCCTCATCTCCTCCCTCCTTCCTTCCACCTCTGGTATCTGATTCTGGCTCCTGCCAGTTTCTATGCAAGACCTAGCTCCCCAGTTAGCATTTTGGACGTTGGCCTCCTAGGCAGCTTCTGGCTTAGCTCGTTCCTCCTCCTGGTACCCTCTACTGAGTAGTGCCTCTTACAACTTGTGCCCTCTGTGCCACCACTGCACACTCAGGGTGCCTACGTGGGATCCCGGCCAGGACAGGCTCCCCCTCTTCTACAGCAGGTGGGGAACTAGGGAAGACTATATCAGTCTTTCTTAATGTGGGGAAAGGATACAAATAGCATGCCATTTCTAAACACTTCAAAACTGACCAGATAAGAAAAGAAAGCAAACCTTAATGTTGAGAAGAATAACGTCGTACTTAACTGTGCATACACCAGATCCATCAAATTCTCCTTCACCTACTGCAGGACCTTCCATCCCAGTAGGAGAGAGGAATTTCCACATAAATGTTACCAAGAGCCAAGCAGCACAGCACAACCACATCATCAATTCAGTCGTTCAGCAGTCATTTATTGAATACCAGCATGGTGCCAGACCCTGTGTTGGTTCCAACCACAGCAAGACACAGTCTTGCCCTTAAAGAGCTCACAGTCTGGAGAAGGACAAATAGAACAAAGCAAATAATTATATTATAATGCTCATTATTTTGAAAGGGATTTGTATTAAGAGTTATTGAAGCATGAAGGAAGGATAGGGATGGGGTAGAGTAGTGGGAATCCCAAAAGGAATCCTGCAATTTCACAGAGGAAATCCATTTGAGCTGGATCTTAATGAGCAAGAGGCTTTCAGGATAAGACAGCTGAGCAAATAGAATGTGCCACAGATGCAGGAAGGTACTGGTGAGTTATGGGAAGGTGAATTATTTAGAGTTGCTCAAGCTATCAGGAAAGGAGAGAGCAAAAGTAGAAGAAACTAGATGGGCATGGTGGTGCACACCTGTAATCTCAGTACTTGGGAGGCTGAGACAGGAAGATAGCAGGTTTTAGGCCAGCCTCAACAACTTAGTGAGGCCCTCAGAAACTTAGTAAGACCCTGTTTCAAAGTAAAAAATAAAATAGTGCTGGGGATGTAGCTCAAAGGTAAAATACCCCTGGGTTTAATCTCTAGTATCACCAGAAAAAAAAAAAAAAGACAGGCTAGAACAGAAAGGAGCTGGTACTTCATGTACAGGCAGTAGGGAAGAGGAGACCTAAGGCCTTTAAGCAGGATGATGGGACAACCACATCAGGGTTTTAGAAATTACTCAGCCAGTTGTATGGGGAATAGGTGAGTCGGTTGGGAATGGATTTGAGCACAAAGAAAAGCTGACATTAGAGGCAGGAAGAAGTTCCTGGAGACTATTGCCTTGGCTCTGTTGAGTAGCAATGAAGACTTAAACCAGATGATGACAATGAAAATGATGCAGGGGACAGAGCCCAGAGAGAACCTGCAAGTAGAAATGGAGGGGTGTGGTGATGATTTTAAATGGAGCAAAGGGCAGATGGAGGAGCAGGGGGTGTTGTCATCTTATCTGTCTTTTGTAAGTTGCTTTGTATCTCAGACACATGGATATGTGTTATTGTTTGGGGGTTTTATTTGAAACAATCACAAGTGTACAGTTAAGTTGCAAATTTAGAACAAAGAATTATCCCCCAAACTACTTGTAAGTTGTCAACATGATTTCCCATCAACTCGGAACACTAGCATTTCCTTTCTTCCTTCCTTCCTTCCTTCCTTCCTTCCTTCCTTCCTTCCTCCCTCCCTC
>PVJS01018995.1:0-19576 GCA_004027185.1 Glis glis | reverse complement strand
CTGAGATTATAGGCGTGCACCACAACTCCCAGTTTATTAGCATTATATTTATTACAAGCAGGGATATTCTCCTACAAAAGCACAGTCTGACCACTAGTGTCAGGAAATTAACACTGATACATTATCACTGTCAAATCCTCAGACCTAATTCAAATGTTTTTCAATTTCCACATGATAGCATTTATAGTAAATTCTGGTATGATACTTTGCATCTAGTTATCGTGTCTCCTGAATCTCTTTCAGTCAGAAGCTCTGTATACTTTCCTTCATGACCTTGACAATTGTATAGATCTGTTATCTGTTATTTTGTGGAATGTCCTTTGAATGGCTCCCACTATTGGGGAAGGGGATTGTTTCTTTTGGGGGGGTATTTCTTTATGATTGGATTCAGGCTGTGCATCTTTCATTGACTATCACAGAAGTGATACTGTGGTCTTCTAATTGCATGCTATGGGGTGGTACCTCATTTCTACTTACCCCATCACTGGTGATATTCATTATGATCACTCAAGTAAGGTGGTGTCTGCTAGCCTTCTTCACTGTAATTTTGTTCTTTCTCTCTTTATCACTCATAAATATTTCATGGAGAGGTAATTTGAGACAACATAAACATCTCATTTATCATCAAACCTCTATTCGCTTACTCATATCTTTCTGGACCAATGGTTTCCAATTTCTCTCAGTAGGTTATAATTTGTTACATTATTTATTTCCATGCTCGAAGTGTCTCAAATATGGCCAGTGGAAGCTCCTTCAAGCAAGTGTTAGTACTGCCATAATTCTTAGAACTCACTCACTTTCTGGCACAAGACACATGTTCACATGTTGCACATTCCCTGCCCAGCTAAGGACTCATCAGTTCTCCAAGGAGCACTGTATCCTTTTAGTGAAACAGGGCGTTTGGAAGTCAACTCTGGGTGCTCAGCATTCTCGCTGACATTTATTGGGGTGTTGTTGATCTTAGGCTCTCTTAACAGAGTTAAAGACCACACACACACACACACACACACACACACACACACACACACATACATTAGTTTATGCATCTATCTGAAAACAACTCTAATCCTCCATTTTTCTATAATATATTTATTTATTCGACCCATCTTTCTCTGTGCAACCTATTTCCTGCAACTGGGACCACCCTAGACCTCCACTGAATGTGGATGTCCTCCTCATCCTTCTCAGGCTTTATTTCTTGGAACCAGGCCACCCTCTCTCACCATTGGGAAAGTCTCTTGATCCTACCTGGTGTCTATTACTCTGCACCAGGCTACCCTCCTACATGGATGCTTTATAGACTTCCTTTGGGCTCTAGGGAAGGGAAGGAGAAGATGATACAGGAGGCGGAGACACTGGGAAGGGAAAACAGAAGAGGGAAGGAGAGGGGAGGAAAGGGAAAAAGAAAGGAAAAGAGGCATCATTGCTTGAATTCTAACAGGAATCCTGTTTGGTAATTGAGGATGGTATTATTTTCTTTTCAAACATGGGAAAATTTGTGTGTAAAGATGATACTTTACTCAGAGTCTCATAACCAATGGGGTGGTAGAGCTGAGGATTACTCTTAGGGCTTCGGAGTCTAAGTCCACTTCTCTGACCTCAGCACCACATTGCCTATGATCTGATAGTTCCCCAGAGACACATAGGTGTTCCAACAAAACAATTATTTTTGGGGTTAAAATGAGTCTGTAAGGCATGTACCTGTAACAGTAAGAATATGCATTGACAGTTTCGATGGTGCCTGGAGAGTCCCTAAAAGAAATGTACTCTCCTATATGCACCATCCTTGGGTGGTGCTATAGTTGGGTCTTATGTGTCCCCCAAAGGTCCATGTGGTAAAGGCTTGGTCCATAGTGTGATACTATTAGGAGGTAGTGGACTTTAAAGAGGTGTGGTCTATGGGAGGTCTTCATGTCATTGGGGTGTGCCCTTGAAGGGCGTAGTAGATCCCAGACTCTTCCTCTTTCTCTCTTTTACTTTCAGATGATGAGGTGGGCTATTTTGCTTCTCCATGTGATCCCACCATGATATGCTGCCTTGCCACAGGCCCAAAGCAACAGGGCCAATCAATCATAGAATGGAACCTCTAAAACAGTGAGCCAAAATAAACCTCTTCTCTTTATAAGTTAATTATCTCCAGCATTTGTTATAGTATTAGAAAGCCAACTAACACTGGTGGTCACCAAGGTATAGACATCCTTCCTCATGCTCTTCCTTACTTCCCCTATGAGAGAGGAAAGAGGATGAGCCCTTATTCTTTCGTCCCAGCAGAGGATACTGTTCCTTAAGATTTACCTCCAGTAAGGGCCACCATTCAACTTTTTTCCTGCAGCGTTCTAATTTGAGCTCTAGAAACCTGGAATAGTACTATTTAAAGGGTGGTGGTGGCAGCAACATCCCAGGGGAGCTTGAAAGTTCTTAATTCACACCCACACCATTGGAAAGAGCATCTTTTGGGAAAGGGTCCAGACTCTAGGCGATTCATGTGCTCACCTGCTCTCGAGCTTTGGGTTGGGGTCTGAGGTTCTACATTTCTACCAAGTTCCCAGGTGATGCAATAAGCAGTTCTGAGATCTGTCTAATCAGGATCTGCATTTTAACCATATCTGACATGATTCAAATGTCAACTGAAGTTTAAGAAGCACTGCTGTGGAATTCTCTCTTCTGAGTTGCATACAGAGCCCTTGAGGCAAGTCAGAATAAAATGCCTCTCTGAGTTATATTGCTATTGACTGAAGTGAAATTAAATATGTTCTTAAAGTAAGTATCTTTTCCAGGTTGGTTCATGTAAAAAATTCATTTGCCCTTAAGAAGTTAAGGTCCCATACCAAATTGGGACCTTTGCACATGCTATTCTCTCTGCCTGTAATAATTTTTGCCTCCCTTCACTTTCTAGATGAGCATGAGACTGTGGCTCGAGAGTCATGTTTTTGGGAAAATATTCGCTGATTGCTGACTAGGCTAGATTCCTGTGCTTTGTGTTTGTTAGCATCATGAGTTACAATTTTACATGATTCTGTGTCTATTTCTCTTTTTATATGCTGCATGGGGACAGATACTGTATCTAATTTAATTTACTTTTATATGCTTAATCACCTGGCACAGTGTCTGGCAGACAGTAGACTCTGATAAATGTCTGTTGAATAGCAGGTGACCTCTAAGATACCATCTAATGATTCTCTCCTCCTGGTGCTCATGCCTTATGTAAATTCCCTTCTCTTAAGTATAGGCTAGATATTGTGACTCTCTTCTAATGAATAGAATATGACAAAAGTAATGACCCATTGTTTTCAATATCAAGTAACAGAAAGTCTGTGGCTTCATTGCACAAGCCTTCTCTTGCTCCCTTACTTGGCATTCTGAGCCAAGCCAGCTGCCATATTGGAAGCTGCTCTATGGAAAAGGCCACATGACAAGGAGCAGATGTCTCTAGCCAATAGCCAGTGAGAAACTGAGGCCTGCCAACAACCATATGAGTGAGCGAGAGAGTAGGTCCTTCCTCAGTTGAACTTTCAGATGAGACTGCAGCCCCAGCCAACACCTGCTTTGTAAACTCAGGAGAGATCCTGAGCCAGAGGTGACCAGATAAATTGTACCCAGATTTCTGACCCATAGAAACAATGAAATAATAAATATTTATTGTCTGAAGCCACTATGTTTTGAAGTACTTCATTACACAGAAATAGATAATACAAAATAAATGAATGAATATGTCAGGCAGTTCATCATCCTAGTTTTCACCCCTCACTTAAAGATAATATATTATCTTTGCTTTTAAAATGAGCATGTTAATGATCAAAGAGACTAAGTCATTTGCTCTGGTCATAGCTAGTGATAGGGGCAGGATTTGAACTTAGATATGTCTACCTCCAAAGCTAGTTTTTTTCAACAAGCCATTCTGCTTCAAAGTTTAAAACAGATTTCACTTCCTAAACTCATTACCAAGGCTGAAGAGGGCATAGAAAACTTTCCAGTTCTTCATCTTATACAGTATGACTCATACCCAACTTTTCTAAGTACTTTTTATTCACCTTTTTCATGAATCATTCACAAAGATACGACAAATTGAATTTTGATCTTCTCCTAACCCCCCTCCCCCAACTTGGGAACCAGGCTCCTGATTTCTCCAGGCATGTCTTGGACCGGGCCACTGCATTTCTCAGACTCCTCACCCCTGGTGCATTACAGAGAATGTAATCCTTTGGGGAATGGAATGAAAATTGGGAGAATGGAAGGAGGGATGAGTCATGTAACACATATTTGATTTTATTGCGTGTTTGATTAACTTTCTTTGAAGACCAGTGGAGTCACAGGCTGGAAGGATTGGCCAAAAGTAAGAAATAATGGAGAAAAGTAAAACAGGACCCGAGGAAGGATCCCTTTGTGATTCCACGGCAGAAATGATAACTAGAGAGGGCAAGGATTTTGGAGTAAGTCTCTGGACTATGCATACATATATATGTAGAGGCTTCTCCTCCATCTCTTTGCCTTGAGGCCCAATAACAGAGGGGACCCAGGGAGTTGGCAGGGGAAGGAAAGGAAAGATCTTCTGATCTGAAGCAGTTGCTACTCATGTGACAATTATTTGATACCTCATGTTTAACTAAAATTTATGCCTCAAATGCCCATTATATTACATGATAAATGCACATTTGTTTAATGAAAGAGATATTTTCTCCAGGCTTTTAAGTATATTTATATTTAAAGAAATTCCCTATATTCTGTGGTTTTGTATGTGCCCCCACTCCCATCACCTCAGACACCTCCACATTCTGTATACATATGTGTAGAAGGAATTAAGAATATGCATTGTTGGACTGGGGATGTAGCCCAGTGGTAGAGCAGGTGCTTAGCATGTGTGAGGTCCTCAGTTCAATCCCTAGCACACACAAAACAAAATTAAAGAATATGTATTCTCCCTAGCTTAGTCCTTCATGGATGCCCTGAATAAAATTATAAATGAAACGCAGTCAACTGTGTCTACCTGCTAAATACCTAAAATAGAAAACCAACTGTCCAGCTTCTGATGAAATTCCAGATTTATGAAGTATAGAAATTGTCCCTGAAAGATTCCCCCCACCTCCCTCCAAGCTTATTCTGCTCCTGTGGGCAGCTCTGCTATTTAATATCCTCTTGGCACTTGGTTTATTTTCCTCCCTTGATTGCCTCTGAATGTACTGCAATCCTCTTTTCTGGTTACTGTCCCTTTTACTACAGGTAAATTAACGGTATCCAGTCATGGGATGGATGTAATGTGAGAGAAGGAAGTTAACAATTGCTTCATCCGATGCTGTCACTCTAGCCTGGGGTTGAGTGGCAGACATTTTAAAAAGTCTAAGGACTCTGACATATCTAGGAAACAGATGGGAAACAAATGCATCATTGATGGATTTGCAGATTCCAGTTCTTTGATATTTGTCTGCCTGGGAGTGGGAAGGACAGAAATATAAGGGAATAATGGCATATGGGCAGGAAAAGGTTTGCAATTTTTCTCATTCTTCTTTGGATATGGATTGAAGGAAGGATGTGGAGAGGAGGCATTTATCTTTTGCTTTGCACTCTGACCTTTTCCTAAGTCACTGCACTCCTTGGAATTTAAAATTGTAATTAGGGGTTCCTGATGGAAAACTGTAACTAGGGTTAGGGTTCCTTCAACAAATATACCAATTCCTTCAACAAATATACATTAATTATACTGACTAAAATCAGCTTGAATAGAACTTCCTAGCCAAATAACTGAGAAAATGAGGCCTCACCAAAGAAACATTCTGTGCTCTTTCCTGAATTTAAATCCCCTATATAGCACATTTAACAGTCAAAGTAGTCAAACAGATAAGCACAGACCCAAAGGATGAAATCAAGAGAAGGGACATAAGGGCTCATGTAATAAATAGACACTCTGCCTAGGCCCCGAGACTAATTCATAAGGAATTAAGAAAGAAAACTCAGTCCTTCATTCATTCATTCACCAAGCATTCATTGAACACCTCCTGTGTGCCAGGCACTTCCACAGACACTGGGAACAGAGACAAGCAAGGGTTTAACTGCTGCCTTGGAGGGACTGCCTATCAACTAAGCAGCATGCCTATTGCGAGTGCTCCCTGCATACTGGATGAAGAGAGGCACAAGGAAAAGAGGAGCCAGCTTACCCCACAATGCCCCAATTTCTGACAAAGAGGAGTTCTACTCCATTTACCCCCCTCTTTTGAACACAGTGAAAATTCCCAGGTAGGCTGCAGATATATATTTATTTAAGAAGTCACACTCACTCGAATGCATACAGCTTCCCTGTGATGTAGATCCCCACCCCAGCCCAAAGTTTGGCAAATCAATCCTACTACTGGAGAAGTCAACTAGAAGGGTCAGGAAGTGTATCCATGAAGTACCCCTGAATATTCAGGTGCAATGAAGAGAAATCTGATGTAGGAGCTCCAAGATAAACATGTCCCAGATAAAGTCTACCCATTGTTTTTTCATTTATTTATTATTGTGCTACCTTCATGTTATAGTGAAGTAGATGCTTCTGGTTTTTGTTTTTTTGTTTTTTATGGTGCTGGAGACTAAACCCAGGGTCTTGCACATGGTAGGCAAGCATTCTACCACTGAGCTACACAACCAGCCTCAAAGTAGATGCTCTATTCCTTACTTCAAACATTATTAATTGAGGTGGGAACATGAACAAATGTGTAAAAATAGCATTAAAAACATTTAAGTTGCACACCAAACATATAGAAATGGTGTATATCAGGCAAAGGGATTCTGGAAAGGTCAACAAGTAGTAGAGCTCACCAGGGAAATTTCTTAGAAGAGATGTGCTGAGATCTGGATGTTTCGTGGCCAATTGCATGGAGGCAGGCCTACACCAAACTTCCCCCAAGACTCCACTTACTCATCCATAAAATGGATTCAATGCACACTGATTGCAGTTTTGTAAGTATGAAATGTGATAACATGGGTACAATGTCCAGGCACATGGGACACATCAATGAATATCAGATTCCCTTGAATGTTTTATTTTATACCACCCACGTTTTGTTACCATTAATGGGTAGAAATGCTGATGAAAATAAGGAATCATATACCTCTCACATTTTCTATATTGAGCATGAATTACATTCAACATAGAAAAATATAATGCAAAATTAAAATAACATTTTATTTATACAGTTCTGGTCTTAAGGAAGTAAGTGACTTTGGTGATTTCACAGCAGAAGATCAAATGAGGGCTTTCCAACCACACAGAAATGTTATTTGAATCTGACATTACGTATTCTTCAATTGTTAGTTAAATCTAATACACTGAAGTAGATGCCAGAAATACTATGCTCTGTTTCCCACTATTCACTTCCTAAGGGCATGGTGAGGATTGAGGCTGCTGTCCTTCATGGACACTAGAGCTTGAGCATTGCTGTCATGGCTTCAAGCAGTCATAGCCTCACTAGGAGGGGCAGCCCCACCCCAGGCAGGCCATGTGGCCTCAGCGGCTGGAAGATGTATTGCTGAGTTTCCTGAGGAGTGTGTGGAGCCACATTGAAAACACAGGCTCACCCATCCAAAACCAAGAGGAAAAATGAGCCTGCCATTTTAGGGTCTGTGAGTGAAAATGTGCTCAGACTTCAGGATCTTTCTGTAGCCCACACTGAATCATGCTAACCAATAAATGCTCTTAAAGTACAACTACACCTACCACTTTAAGCTTTCTAAGGGAACACTGCTATCCCCAGGCCTTTTAATTCCTCTGAGAATTAAATTAAGAGTGTGAGAAATGGGGGCAGTTCTGAGTTCCATCTCTGGTTATCAGGTTCATATTTTATAACAGGTTCAGTTATTCTCCCCTCCCCAAAGTTATGCTGAAATCCAAATGCCTAGAATGTGACCTTATTAGGAAATAGGGACTTTATGGAGGTGCTCACGTTAAAATGAATAGATTAGGGTGAATCTTAATCCAACATGATTGGTGTTCCTCCCTATAAAAAGGGGAAATCTGGACACAGAGAGAGACATGCTCTGAGGGGAGATGACAGGAAGTGACACAGAAAGATGGCCACCTACAAGCCAAGTGACACCTTAGGCAACCGGAAGCCAGAAAGAGGCCTAAAACAGACCCTTCCCTAGCACCTCCAGAGGGAGAATGGCCCTGCCAACACCTTGATTTTGGACTCGTGGCTTCTAGAACCATGAGATAATAAATTTCTGTTGTTCTAAGCCACCCATTTTTGGTAATTTGTCATGGCAGTCCTAGAAAATGAGTATGTGTATAGTAGATCATATTTCCACTAAAAGAGACCAGTACAGGAAAGGCAACTCAATCAAGACATAAAAGTTCCATCATTATGGGGTTGTGTAATTGCTCTCTGGAGACAGGTGAGACCAGAGTAGGCACTCTGACTGACAGTGGTGTGGGCACTTTGTTCAGCAGTGGGGACTCTTCCTCCTGCCTCACCTTTGTGTTCATTCTGGTTTCCATTTTAACAAAGCAATCTAAATTGCATAGAATATTTAGTTCCATAATATTTTCATTTTGCATCAACTCTGTTTGTCACCACCTCCTTAGAGAGGCAGACATGATGCCAAGCACACTGTCAGGGACTGGTGAGAAAGGAGGGCCAGGTCTGCAGCCTTCCCTGGCCCCTGTTGGGTTTTGATCTTTCTGGGGCTCTGTTGAACAGTGCTGGGGGGAAAAGGCAGAGTGATTCCTACATTAACTTCCTGGAACTTGGAGAGACACGAGACGGGAAAAGTAGATTCAGGAGAAATTACTGCAATGTTGGGGTCTGCATTGTAGTGAAATGACAAATTGTGACTTGTCACAACTCCTAACTTACAGTAACCTTCCTAGAATTGACTTTTCCTGTCTTTTGTGTCCCTCCCAATTCCAGGAAGGTAATACAGTAATCAGTCTTCCTTTCCCCCACAGCATCATTTAATAGGGCAATAAAAGAAACATCAAAATCCAGTAGGAACCAGGGAAAACCAGAGCAGCATGAATCACCAACAGGTAGGATAAGATAAATGGTGTCTGGTATTTGGAATTCTAGTCACACCTTTGAGATTGCAGTCCTGTGAACCCTGACAATCTGATGAGAGTCAAGAAAAACATACAACTTTTCAAAGAATGTGATACCTTGGTATATACAGCTAATACCTCTGCTATTTTAAAAAAGGCACAAGGTCCTGGGCTCAATCCCCATCTCCAAAAGAAAAACAGAAGTATAATTTTGTCCTAAAATTATGTTTAATAATAAGAGCAACATTGAACCATACTAGAGAAAGTAGTTAATTCTATTAACCTAATACATATCAAATACCAAAAATAAGGAAATCCTGAGCCAGACTCAGTAATGCATAACAGTAATCCTAGTATTTGGGAGACTGAGGCAGGAGGATTACAGGTTCAAGGACAGACTTAGCAACTTATCAAGGCCCTCAGCAAATTAGTGAGACCCTGTTTCAAAATAAAAAAGGGCCAGGGATGTTGCTCAAAGGTAGAATGCCCCTGGGTTCAATCCCCAGTATCACACACATTTAAAAAAACAGGAATTCATACAGTTGAATTTTATGCATTTAAGTGGAAGTTATAATTTTTCATTTAATTGTGGTAAATATTTCATAATGTGTGTGTGTGCATGTATATATATACATATATATATATATATATATATATATATATGTGCACACACAATCATTAAGTTGTTTAATTTAAATATATACAATTTTTAACTTTAACCCAAGTAAAATTGGGGGGTAATTTTGCATAATTATTAAGTAAAAATATTTTTTAAAAAATTAGAATATTAAATTCTATGTATTGTATGACCTGAAAAGTATACGCAGAAGAAAACATACTAAAACACAATGAGTAAATTTTATTGTCTTCTTGATTGTTTTTATGAAAAGTGACCTTCTACCTAGAATTCAGTAAATTTCAGTTTTAAGTCCTTATTTTGCTATTATCTGATTAAGTATTTATTTTTCAGTTCAGCTGAAAAAATTTTAAGAATGCCATGAACTCTCTTCTCTTTTAAAATATTGTCCACTGACAATATTAAAAAAATAACAGTGAGAACTGTGTTAGTTTGCCACTACTAAAACAAATACATGAGATAATTCACTTATAAATAGAAAAGGCTTATTTGGGCTCACATTTTTGGAGGTTCTTGTCCATGATTGGTTGACCCCATTGCTTTGGGACTTTGGCTGTGAAACTCATCATGGCAGGAGCTCATGGGAGAGCAAAACTGTTCACTTCATGGGTAGAAAACAAAAGAAAGTGAGGAAGAGGCTGGGGTCTCATCATCTCCTTCAAGGACATATCTCCAGGGCCTTAAAGACCACCCGCTGAGCCCCACCTCCTAAAGATTCCACCAACCTTCCAACAGTGACCACCTTGGGGACCAAACCTTTATCACATGAACCTTTGGGGGACCCTTAAGAACTAAACTTTAGCGAGAATGTAAAGCAATAATTTTCCCCCTACCATCAAGTTGTAAACATATAATGTAA
This sequence comes from Glis glis, assembly GCA_004027185.1. Lineage (NCBI taxonomy): Eukaryota > Metazoa > Chordata > Mammalia > Rodentia > Gliridae > Glis > Glis glis. The sequence continues at coordinate 9,073 of PVJS01018995.1, read as the reverse complement.
AAGTAGAGAGATTTTGCAAATCAACTACATAACCTGTTACAGATATGGAGACTGAAACTATTTACCTTCATTTCCCAAGATCCCATTAATAGTGGTAGGGCCGGGACACTAAAGGTTTCCAGAATGTCTCTCCCAGTGCTCCATCCATGGTGCCACCCATGGTTCAACATGTTTCATGAGCAACAAGCTCTGGCTGTGCTGATGTGCATGAAGTTCCCATTTCCAATCAAATAAGTATCTGAAGTTCATCTGAAATAGAGTATACTGCACAGAAATTTAAGAATTGATAAGAAAGGCATATAACTGACATTAGCAAGTATTACTTGTTCTCAGTCAAGTCAATTTTTGTTTTCTGTTTTTCTGTGCTGTAAGCCCTCTGGGATCTACATGTGCAGGCCAAGTTATCATCTATGGATGGCACTGTGCACTGTTTAATCATCGCCCTAGCTCTGGTTTTCTTGACCTTGCAGGACACCAGTAGTTCTCAAAGTGTAGATCAGATACTCATGGAAGTCTCTGAGACCTCTTAGAGTGTCCACAAGAGCAAAACAATTTTCATAATACTAAGATATTGTTTGCCTTTTTCATTCTCATTCTCCTCTCAGTTTAGTGTTGCCTGTTTTCCAAAGGCAGTTGCATGAATCACAGCAGACTGAATTCAGGAAAAGGTATGAGAATCCAGTTGTCTTATATCAAGCCCAACATTAAAGAGATTTACAGATATGCAAAATGATGCCACTCTTCTCATTACCTTTTTTATAATTTCTCATAAAATATATTATCTATGGTCACATGGAATAGGCTTGTTATTCTTTATTCTTTTATTCTTTTTTTTTTTTTTTTGCGGTACCGGGGATTGAACCCAGGGGCGTTCTACGTCCACGCTACACCCCCGGCCCTATTTTTTTATACTTTATTTTGAAACCGGGTCTCCGAAGTTGCAGAGGGCCTCACTAGGTAGAGAGAGAGAGAGAGAGACAGGGAAAGAGAGAGAGAGAGAGAGAGAGACAGAGCTGAGGCTGGCCGCCAACCCAGATCCTCCGGTCTCTGCCTCCCAAAGTACTGGGATTACAAGCGTGCGCCACCACGCCCGGCTCTAGGCTTGTTATTCTTAAGTAAATTATTATATACACATTTAAAATTTTTCAGTTTTAATTTGTAATAATCAATATCAATAGATGTAACACATGTAAACAAAAGAATGATTTTGAAGAATGGAAAGGAGTCTTGAGATCAAAAAGAATGAGAACTGCTGCTATGCACTTGCCACCTGAAAAACCTAACGCCTACAACAGCAGTGCCCCATGCCTTTGCTGCTGCTCCAGGGCTGGTGGTCATTGAGCAGCTGGTGCCCAACAGAATGGGGAGTTTGGAAGGAACTTCCCAGATCCCAAGGCTGAAATTGCTGGCAGAAGACCGGAGCGTAACTTCCTGTGGCTTAAAGAGAGAACAGGCAAATGGAACATTAAGGAAGTGAGCAGGCATTTGGAAACAACAATGGCACAGGGAAATTGTGAATTAAGAGAAGAAAGCCGGGTGTGGTGCCTCACTGTTGTAATCCCAGTACTTGGGAGGCTGAGACAGGAGAATCCTAGGCTCGAGACCAGCCTCAGCAACTTAGGCCCTCCACAACTTAGTGAGACTCTGTTTCAAAATAAAAGAATAAAATAGGACTGGGGGGTGTAGCCTGAAGGTGGAAGGCACCTGGGTGCCATCCCCAGTACCACAAAATAAAAAAAGAAGAAGAAGAAATCTGAAAAGAGGTGAGGCTTCCCTGTGCCTTCTATTCTGCTTTCAGACCTAAAATATCCTAAATCTATTTTAACTGGTTTATATTTAGCACTGATATCTGATGCAATATGACATTAGGGTAAAGGAAAAGACTTTGCAGATCATGGACATGTCTCCCCAAAGCATGAATTCTTTAAGACAGAGCATGTCATTAGACAGAGATAAAAGACTTGCGTAGAAATTCCTATGGAGAGTTGGTGGGTTGTTTGAGAGTCACAATGTGCAAGCTTGAATGCACTGTAGAATCACCAAGGAAGCTTGTGAAAACCTAGATACCCAGGCCCTGGGGGTAGAATAAAGGATCACCATGCTTCAGATTCCCTTAAATCATTTCCAATGTGCAGCCAAGTTCAAGAACCACCAAACAAGGATGTAGGATCAAAATGCAAGTTATGCCTGGAAACAGCCAGGGACAATTTGCCTTAAGGAAAAGGGAGAGATGAGGGGGATCCCAGAAAAGCAGAAGGCATCTAGGTTCCAGGCCATGAGGGTCACCTTCTTCCTTGATGCTTCCTGTTGAACAGTTGTGGGGTCTCCAGAGTCTCTTTCCTTCCAGCTGAGCCTTTACTTGTCTCATCCACAGAGGACTTAGACAACAAAAAGAGAGAGAATTTTACAGTTTCCTTTCCAGCTCTTCAGATCAACATTTTTGGTCCCAGATGAGACTGATAAATCTTTACACATCTGAAAGTTAGACTTTGACATGCTTGTTTTTCTTCTCTTGTCTGACTCACAGAATGAGTCATAAGGAACCTTGTTAATCTCCACTGGGCAAAGGGGAACAAGGGTATGGGGAGAGGGCTCCCTTTCTTGGTGAGGGTTGGGTTGAGCCTGGATCCTTAGCTGCCATCTCAACCCCATTCCTGAACTGGGAGCTGCCTCCATGACTTAGACTTCTGCCCCTCTGGCTGAAATGATAATGGGGGGGGGTCAATAAAAACACAGCACCAGGGATGTGTGGCTGAGGCATCCACCGATTTCTCTCTGGCCTCTCTGACTCCTGAGAACACAGAACACTGAAAACTCTCAGGCTCAGAAAAGCTCTGGGGTGAAGGATCATGTTCCCTGGAAGGTGAGCTACGGGTCTTACCAGCACACAATCCTAGAGCAAGGAAACATCTTGAAATCTTAAAGAGAAATGCAGCCTGTTAGCTTTTCCCCTAGGCAGGGTAACAGCACAAACATCTAGGATTTATATTTATTTCTGTCCCCTGGAATTTGAAAGAGGGAATATAAAGTTTCTCTCTATCTCTCTTGATCTAACTCTCAGATTCTACTTAAGCTCTAATGACCCTATCCTGTACAGGTGAATAATGGAACCCAGAGTGGGGGCAAGGTGACACAGTCAACGTCTTCTGCATCCCTTACCAGTGTTGTAGGTATTGTACCCTACATGCCCAGGCCTGACAGAGGAAAGGAGGAATTCACAAACCATCTACTCTTGTTCTCAATAACCATGTGTTAGGCATGTGCCATAGTCATGAACACTCAGGATAAGACTTGCTTCCTGTCCCAAGGAGCTCACGGCACAGGTATAGAGGTCAAAGCTAGGGATGCCACCTCCGGAGCTATGGGCATAGAAAGGAGAGGAGTTAATGTAACTCTGGAGAGGCAAGGAGCCCCCCAAGAAGACTGAGCTCATAGATAGTGAAATAAAAAGCTGGGGGAGAGGACGTCAGGCTGTGTGGCAAAGTCCTCATGAATGAAACTAGTATCTTCATAAAAATGGCATAGAGAGACCCCTCGCCCCATTCACCATGTGAAGACACACCAATCGGGCGCCATCTGTGAACCACGAAGTAGTTCATATACCGGACAGACACCAAACCTGCCAGTGTCTTCATCTTGGACTCCTCACCAACTAGAACTGTGAGAAATAATTATCTGCTGTGCATAAACCACCCAGTCTATGGTATTTTGTTATAGCAGCTCAAATGAACTAAGACAGATAGTATCTGTTAACTCCATACTATGGAAATGGAGAACTTTAGTTTGTATGAACCTGCCTATTACCCTGGCACAGACACCCACGCACACACATATACACACATGTGCACACACATACACATCCTCCCATTTTCCCAAAATGATTTCATGAACTGTGGCTGTATCAATACCCAAGGATTGCATTTATGATTACTATATAAACATTCTCAGTTGATTCACTTAATACAGTATGATTACATTTGTTTTCTTAAGCAGCTATTTTTATTTGTCATAGGGTCAGTAATTGTTCAAATTCTTTTCTTGCTCAGTTTCCCACTTGCTTATCATAATTGTATCCAAAAAAGGAAAAAAAAAACTCTGCCTAACTATAAATTTTTCAAGGCATTCAAACATATCCACCATCAGTTTTATTTATTTATTTTTCTTAAAGACATCCTTCTAGAGCCCCCAGGCCCTGCTGCCTCGTTGCTTTCTAGGGAATAATTCTGCTCTTTATCATCTCTGATGCTGTTCCATTGTCGGTATTAGGATATGGACATGTTGGGGGAGGGATGCATTATATAGTATGCAGTGAAATTGGTTCTACTTTCAGCTAAACTGAAATGTTCACAGCAACCAATGATGCTTTTTCCTCTCCCCCCTTTCTTTGTCAACCTATATAACTCCTGGAATATGTCACTTCAAGGATGCAGCCTCAAGGACACTTATTTTATTTTATGGAATGAAGTGTTACCTAATTCTAGAATGAAAAATAAAGCCAATTAAGATGATTTATTTTTTAAAAAGAGAATGCAGCAGGCCAAGCGTGGTGGTGCACGCTTGTAATCCTAGTACTTTGGGAGGTGGAGACCGGAGGATCCGTGTTTGCAGCCAGCCTCAGCTTTCTCTCTCTCTCTCTCTCTCTCTCTCTCTCTCTCTACTTAGTGAGGCCCTCCGCAACTTCGTGAGACCCGGTTTCAAAATAAAGTATAAAAAATAGGGCCGGGGGTGTAGCGCGGAGGTAGAATGCCCCTGGGTTCAATCCCCGGTACCGCAAAAAAAAAAAAACAAAACAAAACAATGCAGCCTTGCCTTCTGGGTCATGAATCACTTCATCTCTTTTTGTAGTGTTCCCATTTTACAGAAAGAAAAAGAGAGGCCTAGAAAATATTAACTTTTTACTGAAAATCCAAGAGAGCAAAGTCCAATCTCATTTCTAGAGCTGATCTCTGTCTTCCACATGTGGCGTCCAGGAAATCCTTTTCCTGGATGGGATGGACTAAGTAATAGATCAGCATGAAGCAGGACCACATGGTCCCCTGCAGGAGAAAAAGTGCCACCGAAGCCAGCACAGATGGGCATTCTCCATTTACCAGTTTTACTTTCATGATTTACTTTTTTATGGGCGTTTTACTCCTAAATGAGAGAGACTAGTGGTCATACTACTTTTATAGCCATGAATATTGCAGGACTACAACAAAATTTCCATAACTTCCACCCACTTCCCCCTGCCTGACTCTTGACTATGTCAGTGATGGCTGCAACCTCCTCAGCATGGAGCCTGTCAAAGCCAGGTCAGAATCGTTGAAGAAACAAGGCTCTTCCCTTTGTTTTCTGCAAGCCAGTTATAAACACATTTCAGACTTCTTGGCTTTTCTCAATTCTTCTTAAGTCCCAGTTCAAGATTGCTACTGCCAAAACTCCATTCATGGTCAGGTCCCAGCTTTGACAGAACAGAAATAACATAAATGCTGGTTCCACCAGCCCCAGCACACATTATAGGATGAAGCACCAACACCAGTGATCTCAATGTCTGTGTGCTGAACTGTAAAGGCACCAGGGGTGGGGACAGGAAGCCTGGCCTGAAACTGCTTGGAAGGAAATGACAGAGGTAACTGGGGGGTACTGCAGGGGCAAGAAGTGAGGTTGCTGTGAGATATCTCAGTACATGAACTACTGGCCATACTTAGAACATTCAACAAAGAGCTGTAGAATAGATTTGAATGCAGTGGTTTCCCTTTTTCCATGATTTTGTGTTTGTGCTTTTACTTTTTCTGTTTTCAGTTACCCATGGTCAATCACAGTTTGAAGTATTAAATGAAAATGTCCAGAAATAACTCCACTCTGAGTAGCAAGATGAAATCTCACACCACCTTGCTCCATCCCACTCGGGACATGAGTCATTCCTTTGTCCAGTGTATCCATGCTGTATATGCTATTTTTTCATTAGTCACTAAATAGTCATCTCAGTTATCAGATCGACTATCACAGTGCTACAGTATTTGAATTCAAATAACCTTTATTTTATTAATAATGGCCCCAAAATGTAAGAGTAACAATGCTGGCAATTCAGGTATGTCAAAGACAAGCTGTAAAGTGCTTCCTTTAAATATCATCTTGTCACCACTTGAAGAAGGGTGAGTACAGTACAATAAGATATTTTGAGAGAGAGATTACACATTCATATAACTTTTATTACAAGATATTGTTACATTTGTTCTATTTTATTATTGTTGTTAAACTCTCACTGCACCTAATTTATTTATTTATTTTATTTGTGTGTGTGTGTGTGTGTGTGTGTGGTACAGGGTATTGAGCCCAGGGGCATTCTACCTCTGAGCTCCACCCCCAGCCCTATTTTATTTTTATTTTGAAACAGGGTCTCAGTAGGTTGATGAGAATCTCACCACTTGCTGAGGCTGTCCCTGAACCTGCGATTCTCCTGACTCAGCCTCCCAAGTACTGGGATTACAAGCATGTGCCACCACACCCGGCTGCTAATTTATAAATTAAACTTTATTATAGGTATTTATCTACAGAAAAAAAACACAGAATATATAGGGCTTGGTACTATCCATAGTTTCAGGCATCCACTAAGGGTCTTGGAGCATATCCCCTGCAGAGAAGGGGTGACTACTATACCTATTGCCCTGTGCTGTTGCATGTGTGGGTATTTGTGTGTGTGTATGTGAATGTGTGTGTGTTCTGCTCAATCCAACTCTCAGACATAAGGCAAAAGTATCCGACAGGGCACTGTAATATCCAAAGTCCCACCTCTGGTTGAAATTCAGAGTAAAAGATATGGTGCTGATATTTTTGCTTCTTATATCCAGAGCAGTTGCTGTGGTCACCATAGCATCTGCTTAGACGACCTCTAAAGGTCAAAAACAGTCAGCAGAGTTTAGGGCAGGAGTTGTCAGTCGCCAAAAGATGTGCTCTAGAGCATGGGAAAAGTGGGCCTTCTCCCAGTTATATAATACCAGAGCACCCCACCCAACTCATTACCTGGCTTTGTCTTATCCCTCTAACCATCAAGTTTTTCAGGAAAAATGCTTCTCTGCCCCATACTAGGTCAGAGCCTCTGTTACATGCACCTTAGCATATTGTCTTGTTATGTGGCAGCACTTTTCACAGTTATAATTACAGAAGAATTATAATCAGTTATCTAATGTTGACCCCCTCCTCTCTCTGTCTTATGACCCTTGCCTTAATGGTATATAATCATTTGTCAAAGGAACAAATGGTCACTTCACATCTAAAAATCTCTATGATATACAATAGCAAAAATCCAATGTACAGAGATGCAGAGAATAAGTTTCCCTTTTATGCTAAGGTCAAACATCTTCCTCTGTACTTCTATTTTCAAATCAAAAAGCCCAGATAACAAGAGCTAGTGAGCGGCTGTGCACTGAAGAGAGCAGCAGGGACTTTCTGGACACATAGGTGTGCTTACTGTATGTGACAGCATTTGGTGGCTGCTATGACTAAACGTCTCTTCAGTGCTCATTGAGATAGTTATTGATTTCTATTTAGAGTAAACTTATCCATAATGACACCAGCAGTCATCACCATAATAGCTAACTCAAAGATGTAGCTTTCATCCAAAGAGCTCAGTGGCTCCCATTTAGCCTGCTCTTCCTACCTCCCTTTGGACTCTCCAGATAGATCTTAACACACCTTCCAGAACATTCCTGTCCTACCCTCTGTTGAAAGGTTCCCTGACTTCTCCAGCCCACGTCATCACAGCCTGTTTGAGCTCCCATAGACCCACATACTTAATGACATGATCACTCATCTATTTGTCCAAAGAAATATGGGTTGTATGGCACCCAGAAAGTGCAGGCATTGTGTTGAGTGTCTGTGAATATTCCAAAATAAAAATCTTCCTATTATTTCATAGATTCAAGCCATTTGCCCTCCAGGTTTGTGGAGGGATGAGAGTGGAAAGAAGGTGGAAGCAAGGGCCACATCTTATGCAGTTTAATCCCCAATACATTCAGAGCAGTATTCAGTAGCAGAAACAAATCCACAAACTTATAGCCAATTGATTTTTGACAAAGGTGCTAAACACATACATTGGAAAAAGGACAGTCTTTTCAACAAATGGTGCTGGGAAAACTGGTGATCTATCTGTAGAAAAATGGAGCTGAATCCTTACCTCTCACCCTGCACAAGAATCAACTCAAGATGTGTCGGGGCATCAGTCTCTCAGGACCAGCCCGAGGGTCTGATGCAATGCTGAAAGGGGGGGCACAAGCCGACGGCCCGAAAACACGCACCACGGACCGGGAGGCATGTCTTGCATGATCTCGTTTATTAGAAGGCCAAATCTCTCTTTTATAGTAGAGGCAATACAGGAAATTCACAATCAGTAGGGTGTGGCACCACGCTCCCCTGTGATCTATCATAGGTAGATGCACCTGTCGTCTGTGAGTACGGAAGGAGGTAACTACCTATCACAGCCCTCCTGAGGCTAGGTGGGGCTTTCAGCGGGACCTCCCTCTGAGGAATTCGCCAGCGCCATCTTTGCCATTAATATGCTGAATCGCTGCCACATGGGAGAGGCCCGGTACTCTAGAGCAGGCTTCTGCCAGTCCACCAGGTCCTTTCATGGCACTGGGTAGAGGGCCCAGCATTTCCCCGTTTCCTTTTTATTTAAAACCGGCGGTCATGCCTGTCTTAGGTTGTCCTGCTCAGGATTCAGAATTTACCCGTCATGGAGGAGCCCAGAGCATGCTGGAATCCTCTGTCTTAGGTTCATCTGACCCAGCAGAATCATACCAGTCATTGGCCATCGACCGGGCTGGGGTTTAATAATTGGGGCTCTCGTATTGATTGGCCAAACTCTGATACCGGACCTCCATTTGATGGATATAAATGGCATGGAGTGGCTTTTGTAGGAAGGAGGTTAGGGCATTAGAACTTTAACCCATGAACCTCATCTCCTAAATATTGAACAACTTTATACAAGGCATTTATTTTATGTTCTAACCTATTATCTATATCTTCCTATATCCCTAACACTAAGGTAACATTCTTAGACAATTAATTAACATAGGTAGCTGTCTGTACTTCT
>PVJS01018994.1:0-34219 GCA_004027185.1 Glis glis | reverse complement strand
ACCCGACCCGTTGCGTGCCATTGGGCCACACCCTACTGCCCGGGGATTCCTTTATGGGTTTCACGTTAAAACTGCCCTGTTTTCCTAAATAAACGAGATTTGCTCGACATATTCTCCCGGCTCGTGGTGAGTGCTTCTCGAGTCGCGGCGCTCACTTTTCCCTGTCAGTCCGCGTCACTCTCGGGCGGGACCCGAGAGACCATATCAAGGTCAATGAAAATATATACATATATTCATTACTTGATTATATATATATAAATTAGATATATCCTTGATACATACATACACAACAGAGACACACACACAATTAGATTGTAGGGAGCACAAGAAGACTTAGTGAAGATATGTCTTTAAAGAAAGCTGTTGAACTCCTTACCTCCTACCTCTTTTATCTTAGGACTGGAGAGGGGGCTCCAATAGGATTAATTTGGAACTTGGAAGACATATAAGACAGGAAATGACTCAGCCCAAGAAATCCAAAGTCTGCTGGGAGGCAGGATGAAAATGAGAGCTTTGAGAGTGACTTGCATTCTCAGAAATGTTCATTGCTGGAGGTGAAGACACATTGTTAGGCTTTAGAAATGAGTCGCGTACAGCCATTCTGAATTAGAGTAGAAATACCCGTACCCAGGTCAAGGAATTGACAGATGTGGAGTTTCCAAACATGGAACTCTCCTAAGGATCTAACAAAACTACACAAGAGAAGATGTCAGTTTTAAACATCTACCGAGTCATTCATGCAAGTAAAATGCTGAGGATGAAATAAGAATTGCCTTTTACATCCGTTACTGTTTCTTACCACCCCCCACTCTCACCAACTACTTCCTGCATTTCCTTGGACCTTAGCTCAGGTCTGTAACATGGCTAGCAAGGTGCAGAGAAGTGGAGCAGGGAGAGAGGGAGATGCTGACCTCACCTGCTTCTCCAAAGGCAGAATTCTACAAATCATAGCATGGAAGGTGCTGGAAAACTCTAATTTTGAATGGAAATTAAAGCTTTTGAGTAATAGCTGAATTACATTTGCAACTGGGAAAATGTCTATGGTCAAGGGTGCAAAAATTCATGGGATCTGGCTAAATTTGTATCTATGGGCAAGAGACGATTACCCCTGCTTAATAAGTTTTAAAATATTAGAGCAATGCATTTGTTTGTGATTTTATCTCATGAATCAGGTGTTCCAACATACCAATAATAAATGATTTTGTTATCCCAATTATTCTTTTAGAATTTATGACAGAAATTTATCTCCCTATTAATCCATTCTCCATGAAGCAGCTATATTTTTAAAAGCTCAAATGAGATTATGACAATCCCTTGCTTAAAAACCTTCAATTACCTTTTAATGCCTTTATAATGAAATTTAATCTCCTGACCATAGCATGTAGGATCTACACTTGGCTCTGTTTCAATTCGCTGATTGCATTTTCTCCTACTCACCTCCCTAACCCCTGTTCTACAAACATATTGCTTTACTTTTCCTTTTTGTTTGTGTGTGTGTGATACTGGAGATTGAACCCAGGGTCATTTTTACCTCTGAGCTACACCCCCAGCCCTATTTTATTCTTTATTTTGAAATAAAGTCTCACTAAGTTGCAAAGGGCCTCACCAAGTTGCGGAGGCTGGCTGTGAACCTGCAATCCTCCTGTCTCAGCCTCCCAAGCTCTAGGATTACAGGCCTGCACCACCACGTCCAGCTTACTTTTCCTTCTTACACATGCCAGGATCATTCCTACTCAAGACTGCTGTTTCTCTGGCTTGAGATATTCTGGCCCCACACTTTCTCATGAATATTTCCTTAGACACTCAAATCCTAGGACAAATCATCCCTTTACAGTGAGGCCTTCCTTGATCTCATAATTTAAATTAGACTCTTTACTGCTGCCCCACTGTGGTCCATTGTATCATTCTTCCATCACCTTGTTTTATTATTTTCATATAACTTATTATTACATGGGATTATTTGTTTGCTTATTTTGGTCTGGGACTTAGATTATAAACTGTATAAAAGTAGTAAAAGCATTGATTTTGTTTAATAGCAATTTCACTGGGAATACTGTATGTGCAATAAATTTTGTTATCTATAGAACTGAAATCCAAATATTTAAAGATTAAATTATCATATAGTTGAATTTATTTTTATTTTAAAGCATTTTGATTTTGATTTTAAAAAATCTATTCATGAACCTAATTGTTTTTCTTGATGCCATAGCTAATTTAAAAATTTATGACCTTCATATCTTTTTATTTTAGTGTATTTCTATTTCTACTGCTGGGATAGACCCATTAGTCATATATAGACTATGATAAGCATCTTGTTAAAATGTAAAAAATCAAATAATAATAATTTTTTACACAAACATTTAACTGTTTCCAAAGAAAGTAGACATGCTTATCTAAAATGGTTGGCCAGTGAAAAACTCCATTCGGAATATTTATTTATTTATTTACCTGCTTATTTATTTTTTGTGATACTTGGGATTGAATCCAGGGGCATTGTACATCCAAGCTACACCCCCAGCCCTATTTTATTTTTATTTTGAAACAGGGCCTTGCTAGGTTGATGGGAGCCTCACTACTTGCTGAGGCTATCCTTGAACCCGCGATCTTCCTATTTCAGCCTCCCAAGTATTAGGATTACAGGCATGCACCACCACGCCCGGCTTTGAATATTTTTTATACTTGAATATGGAATATTTTGATTAACTAAGTGTTATATAGAATGGACATTAATAAATTTTATGAAATCAGATAAAAATCAATTTAAAACTGCGTAGGTCATTCTGTTGTTTTGATAGCTCTAAATGCAGTCCAGAGTTTTGTTGAGCATCCTAAGTTCTACTGTAGAATCACAGGCACTGGGGCTGGAGAGGATCTTAAGATCCTCTGTGTACTTACGGAATATCTTGTTCCTAATTTTACTTTCCAATAAGTAAACTGTTACCACAGGACTTGAAGTAGTGATGTCGTTAGAGGGGGCAGGGAAGCAGTGAAACTTCTTTCCTGTCCTCCCCATCAAAGGGCTCCACTAACGAAATATTCTCGTATTAGAGCGAAAAGACCCTTCATAGAAAAATCTTATCTCCTCCACATATCTTGATGGAAATTATTTAATTTTAGTGTTCTGCCCCTTCTCCAAGCCTACAAACTTCCTATGCCTTAGTAGTCTAGTGCGTAACTGGAAGGATAAGATATGAGTGCACCTGCAAGCATCTAAGTGGAAATGCGACTAGAGTTCTTCTGATTTGCTCCAATCATTAGTTAAATGGTAATCTCATAAATCATTGTATGTTAATAAATGTTTTCCTAATATTACCCAAATAATGTGGCAGAAAACCTCATAAAATATGGTACAATGCTCTTTATCACTTCATCTTTCTTATTATTTAAGCAAGACAATCTTGCTTCATCTATGTAAAAATGAGAAAAAGAAAAGCTCCAACATCCAATGTGATTTTGTATGAATATCAAATGAGATAATATGTGCAAAAATATTTCTATAGGATGTTGCCTTTATATTTAATATATCTCTTACTTGCATTACATTCAGTCAACTTTTTAGTTTCCTATGTGGTGAGAATGAGGTTGTTAAGTGAAAAAAATTATTAATTTCTTTTTTGTTGTTTATTTACCTCTAACTGAATAATTAACAATGGGCTTGACCATGTAGCCTGATTTTGAGAGAAGAGACTGAGAAGAAGAAAGAGAGAGGAGATACAACATAACCACAAGTACAGTATTTTTTTTTAAAAGAAAACCTGATTTGTGGCTGAAATGATATAAGAAGTTCAATATTTTAAAAATATTTTAAAAAAAGTCTATTGCAAGTTTGGCTCATTTTACTGTGATTTGTTGGACTTTGGGGTTTTAGGCTCTTTCAGGGCAACATAATTTTGTCTAGGCTACCTTGGAGCAACTTGGCAGTCCCACACACCTGCCAATGGTCCCATTATCACAAACCTTAATCCAACCTTGACCTTGGAGTTCTTCCAATTGTGCAATGAAGAGTCCCTCCAAAGATTCAGCAGACTGTCATGCAGTCTGCTCGGGAATGTTAATAAAAGACCTTGGTAACTTTAACCTAAATTCTGGCTCCAAGATTCCTTCCCTTTTACCAGGAGGTCCAACCAACAATGGGACAGAAGCAAAAGGATTTTTACAGGAGAACAAAAGCCCCTTTCCCTGCAGAAAGAGAGGAGTCAGAACATTGTTATCCACATGGAAAGAAGGGCTAGCAAAATTGAGATAGCTCATAATCAGGATTTTTTTCAGCTTGAAAGATAACAACTAGGATGCATTGATCTTTTTTTTTTTTTTTGCGGTACCGGGGATTGAACCCAGGGGCGTTCTACCTCCGCACTACACCCCCGGCCCTATATTTTTTATACTTTATTTTGAAACTGGGTCTCACGAAGTTGCGGAGGGCCTCACTAGGTAGAGAGAGAGAGAGAGAGACAGGGAGAGAGACAGAGAGAGAGCTGAGGCTGGCCGCGAACCCGGATCCTCCGGTCTCTGCCTCCCAAAGTACTGGGATTACAAGCGTGTGCCACCACGCCCGGCTGGATGCATTAATCTTAAGGGGATTGATAATGAATCAAGAAGTGTACCATAGTTATTGTTCATATTCTGAGAATGCTAGAATAGGAAATGATTTTGACACAGTTGTTACTCATAAATCTTATTCCTGCACTAGCCTTTCTTGCTAGTAATTTTACATATCAGGTCAAGAAAGCTACTCTATGCAAGGATAGACTGTATACAAACAATTTTGAATAATCTTTGTGTAATATGAGTTCTGTGATGAGTTTCTCTTACTGCATTGCCTCCTACTTTGTGTGTATGTGGTGCTGGGAACCTCTTTCTACCTTGATACCAGTAATTTATGGAGAATCTGTGTAGTTTGAATGTTTTTAAATTATTTCAATATACTCTGGTTTTTCATCTTTATTTGACCCCAAGAGGCATTAACACATCTCAAGTATTCCTGTGTTTTAGAAGCCTAGAGTCTGTGAAATAAAACACAAAAACTTGAAGGAATATAACAGAGAATATTGGGTAATTTGGTTAGAGTATAATAATTTGGGTAAATAGATTTTGTGGTTTTCAAAATTTGAATTGTTGAGCCAGGTGCCGTGGTGCAGCATGCCTGTAATCCCAGTTCTTGGAAGGCTGAGACAGGAGGATTGCAGGTTCGAGGACAGCCTCAGCAAGTAGTGAAACTCTCATCAACCTAGCAAGATCCTGTTTCAAAATAAAAATAAAATAGGAGTGGGGGTGTAGCTCAGAGGTAGAATACCCCTGGTTTCAATCCCCAGTACCACACACACACACACACATACACACACACACACATACACACACACACAAAATTTGAATTGCAATAAAATAATTTCGATGTACTATTTCAATTTCTATTTTTTCCTCTTTCTAATTGCTGCATTGTAATTATACATCATAATGAGGTTCAGTGTGATAAAAACATACATGCACATAGCTCTTGCTGTGTTTCTTTCTGAGTCCCACCCTGCTCCCTCATCCTCCCCAAACATAATATTAAAATTGGTATTGATAATTTTATATATGAATATAGCATTATTTGAATTGGGTTTTTTTTTTTTTTTGCGGTACCGGGGATTGAACCCAGGGGCTTTCTACCTCCGCGCTACACCCCCGGCCCTATTTTTTTATACTTTATTTTGAAACTGGGTTTCACGAAGTTGCAGAGGGCCTCACTAGGTAGAGAGAGAGAGACAGGGAGAGAGAGAGAGAGAGAGAGCTGAGGCTGGCCGCGAACCTGGATCCTCTGGTCTCCATCTCCCAAAGTACTGGGATTACAAGCGTGTGCCACCACGCCTGGCTCTTCCTTCATTATTTCTACCCTTTAATCTCCCTACCTCCTTCCTCAAATCCCCTTCCACTACTCTACTAGTTTCTCCCCTCATTTATCTAAAGTTTCCTTTGTTTGCCAATTTCTCTCCGGCTTCTACACATGAGAGAGAAGATATGACTATTCACTTTCTGAGACTGGCTATTCTCTTTTAGTATAATATTCTTTAGTTCCATCTATTTTCTTGCAAATGACATAATTTTGTTCTTCTTTATGGCTGAATAAAATTCCTTTTTGTGGATATACCATAGTTTCATAATTCATTCATCTGTTGATGGAAACTGAAGCCGATCCCATAGACTGGCTACTGTGAATTGTGCTGCTCTGAACATGGATGTGCATGTATTCCCATAATATTCTGACTTCAGTTCCTTTGGAAAGAGTACAGAGCATTTTAGCTACAGTGAAAATACTCCGATCCTATAGTGATATCATTATACATTTATTTGAACTCAGTATGTCTAAAACAGCAGTGAACTCTAATGTAATAAACTGTGAACTCTGGGTGATGAAGTGTCAATGTAGGCTCACTGGTTATAACAAATGGATCAGTCTGGTGCGGTGTTGACAATGAGGGATGCTACATGTGTGAGAAAGTATAAAAAGTCTCTTTATCTTCCAACGTATTTTTACTGTGAATCTAAACTGTTCTAACAACTGTAGTTTATTAAAAAAAGAATTGGTTTGAATGAAAGTACATTTAAGAAGAGATTATTTTAAAGTGAACAATTAATATTGGATCATTTATAAAACTGTTCAATATTCCTTCTATTTGTGTAATTGTTTATTATTAGCTTTTGAAAGATTTTCTGCAGGATAGGAAGTGGTATTTGCTATGTACTTTTGTGATTATCTATTATAATTACAGGTAGGCATTTTTTAGTGTTATTATTCACCAATCCATTTACCTCTATTATTAAGAGGCGTAGAGTTAATTTTTTGTGCAAAGGTGCTTCCAAGAACTGTACTCGTTTTGTATGTTTGAACGTATTTGAGTAAGCTAATGTGCTTATTGGTAAATTTAGCAATTTAATAGCACAGCATTTTCATTTTTTACCCTTTCCTTGTTCAGGCAATTTCTTCCTGCACAACATGCTGTAGTATTTGCAATTCTTCTCTGAGAACTAGAGCAAGATCTTGTTTTCACATTCATTTGAATATTCCCCTCACCTTATAATGCAGATCATTCATCTATTCAACTTGCCTTGGAATCTGAGATGATGGTATGCATACTTGAAATCTGCAGACAAATTAATTAATGTTTTCAGTGATTCAGTTTCTTCCTTGATCAAACCATTTACTATAGATGCTGATAGATCACCTTTTTATTTTGTCCCTAAGCATGTGGTCCCTAAGCATGTGGTCCCTAAGCATGTGCTAAAATATAAATAAGCAAAATAGTAGCTCCCGAAGGACAGTGGCAGCAACAGCTGAGAGGAGGAGGCATCCATGCACTTTGAAGAGGTGCATACATCTCATTTTCTCTGTAGGATGGCTAAGCATGGTTTAGGTCTCTAAAGATGAAGCAAAGAAAAGTTAATTCTCATAGGTTCATTTTTATCCACACTACCTGATTAGTTTATGAACATATGAAATTTAAATTTTATATCTCTCTTATGTTATAATTTGAGAATAAAACTATAGATAATAAAGGAGATTTATTCCATACAAAGGCACTTAAAACCTTAAGGTATTAATTTAAATTAATTTAAGCTAAATACCTTAACATAAGGTGCTAATTATTTTTGTGGTGCTGGTGATTGAACCAAGGGTCTGGTACATGCTAGGGAAGCACTCTACCACTGAGCTACATCCCTTGTCCAAGGTATTAATTTCAATTAAGCCATCTCTGTTTATTAACTATGTTTATCAAATGTAGATCAGTTCTTTTAGTGCTTGAGAGTAAAGAAAAATTGGGAAACTGGACAATGGGGAAAAGGAGAAAGAATGAGAGATTAGAGAAAATGATACCTGTGTTTGCTACATTGAATTCTAAATGATTGTTATCAAGCCAGATGAACAAGTATAGATTGAACTTGATAGGGGTTTAGGTTTTTTGGACATGTTATGTATTGATAAAGTAGACATTTATTTAGCACTCACTATGTGCCAAATCTATAAAAAGTGCTAGAAGTAAAGGCTAACTGAGACCAGGATATTGACTTCAAGGAATCGTAGTAGAATTGTGGGCTAAGGCCCATAATACTGCTTATTGTGCATCAGGTATTGTTCTTAGAGGTTTATATAATTAACTAATTTGACACTCACACATGTATAGATATGTATCTATCAGATATATACATCTAACTATCAGTACAGTCTTACAAATGAGGAAATTGTGGTAGTGAGCAGAGATGAACTCCTCCAAGGTTGTATGGCTAATTCTGTTAGCCAGAAGAGGTGAGGTCATGCTCCTGCATCAAAGAAAGGTCAGAATCAAAAGAATGCCACAGAACAAGTTCAGTCAGATCTACTTCTTTCTCATGTCTTAGTATTATATCTTTGGGGAAGCTCTCCTTTAAGTGGTTGCTCAGATTTCAAGCTCCTTCCACATTGTAGCCATAATACTATGACTATAACATTGGGAATATCTAACTCTCAAGGTCATAGCAGAGGGGTTAGGGAAGATAAGAGGGTTGATGTGGGCAGGGGATTATGACCAGTCGTGGAAATGACAAACATTGATTCCTTCACATCCACTATGCATACTACTGACATGATTTCAACTTAGTATAAAGGAACCTGGGAAATGTAGTTACCCTGTGTGTTCACAATAGGAAATAATTTTATGAACATCTGAAAAAAGTCCTTGCCACAGTTAATTAATGATATAAACAAGATTTGATCCTAGGTAGTCTTACAGGGCCCCATTCTTAATTACTAAGTGTTTCTTACGAAGACGTATTTGTAATGCAATGTGGTAAATGAAACTAAGTAGCATAATGAACAGCAGAGAGTAAAAGAAGGGCACTAGAGTCACCAAGTCCTGATCAATCACACATAACACAATGAAGTTTGGCATTTGTCCATATGAATGGACAAGATGACATGTCAACATTGCACTCTGCTCTAATGCAGTGTTTCTTTGTAAAGAAAAGTGTATTTTTGTGGCTAACCAGTTTCATTGCATAGTTTTATTTTACTGTTATGTATTTAACCTAAGAAGGGGGATAAAGTTTTCATGCTTTTCACTTGTATTCAACTTTAAAACCAACTTAAAACCAAAATAAAATTTATACATGTAATATAAACATAACTGCAAAACCAATAAAAGTCAAATTAATGTTAACTTAGTATGACAGATAAGATTATTTTGCTAAAGCTGAATTGCTATTCCCTTAGTGACTCTGATTTTGATTGCCATGTTGCTGTTTTCTTTAATTTTGGCATTACTCAACTGCTGGTTGCCCTCTGTGGTTTCAAATTTCCTACCATTTTTCCTATTTGAGTAAGTGGAAAACATTTGTTCGTATAACACGTTCTAGTATCATTTGACCTTCACTTAGCTTTAGTGTAAAACAGGATTTACATTGTAAGTTGGGCTCTGTCTTGCATTTATTTTCCTGTGACCCTTAAAGTAGAATAACCCAGAGGAAACTCAGCTGTACATATAATTGCAAACTTGAGCACTAAAATTGTCAAAGAGAACTTACAAATGTAGTAACTGTCTTTTTAATGTGGAAATGTAGGTTTATAAGAGCACTTGGGGAAACACGGAGACCTGCGCACAAGCTGGCAAGCAGTGCCTTAGGGATGAGCTCTTTAAAACCAGGGGACCAAATAATGTTATGTGCATGTCTGAAGATGTCAAAATGAATCCCAAAATTATGTATAATTATAATGCACCAACAAAATATTTTAAAAAATAGCTTCACTCCTCTGTTTCAAAGAAATAATGGGTAAGTTTCTCCAAAGATAAATAGGAGCAAAGCACTTTTATTTAATCCATGGCAGCTATGGGTAATCTCAGTCAGCCCAGATTCAACTCTTCATTTACATATCCTGGCTGTTTATTGAAACTTATGCTTATTTGACATGAAATATTTTATGAAATACATATGAAAAGTGAAAAGTGGGCTTGTTGAGTAGGCATTATTAAATTTATAAGTTGTAAGCAGTGTTAAAATCTAAAATGTTGAACATGTGGCATATTAGACTAGAAATCTCTAGTCTAATAAAATTCTTTATTTTTAGATTTCTGAATTTTATGAGGGTAAGTCATGTCATTCAATGAAACAAGAATTCGAACCAAAAAGAAAATTTTAAAACATACACCTGAATTTTATTCTTTTCTTTCCTCGTTTCCTTTACTACTTTTCTGTTTTCTTTGGTATCTCTCCTACCAGCCCTCTGTCTCCTCCTCCCATCCCCACTTCTTTCTTCATTTGATTCATCACTAAACAAGAGTTATGGAAAGTATGCCATTTGGCAGGCATCAAGCTAAGTGCTGGAGACTCAAAGATGTATAAGAAGCAATTGAGATGGAGAGGCTGAAATATCCAGGGAAGTCTTGGGATTATGTGAGGACCAAGAAGGGCTTCAAAGAGTGGGCCTTTAGCTTGAGTCTTTATAAACATGTAGGCTATTAAGGTGGTCATAGAGACCTAGGGGATAATGCATTACAAGACACTGTACAGATTTTAAAAAATATTTGCTTATCTTTTGAATAGATAGTTGCTAGTTCTGTTGAGCCTATTATGGATGAGGTTATACTCTCATATCCATTAAAACACTGTTAGCATTTAATGAATAAAGTCCCTTTCTTCAAAATTTCTCATTATATCTGTAGCAGAACTGAGGGATCCATTCTTAAAACAAATCTTGTATCTTAAACCAGTAGTCTCAGGACTTCAGTTTTATAATCTCTGCCATATTTTATTTGAAAAATATAATGATAGATCAGCATATGTGTTTGGGTTTAGGGGTTTAATACAGCTAAATGGCTCCTTATAGAAGAGTGAAAAGAATTGGTGGGAGTGGAATGGGTGTAGGCTTGTGGAGATACATTTATGGAGATAAAAACCAGGACAGGGGAGCAAACTCTGAGACTATGAGAAGCAGGGGTGCTTCCTGAGGTGAAATAGGTTGTAAAAAATTGCAAAAGCTGCAGCAGTGTAGAGGATGAAGAATTTCTAAGAACAGCAATTTATAATGGTTGACTTGAAGTCTTAGCTTGGTTTAATAAAAAACCTTCTTTTCTCCACCAAAGCTTTAGTGGAGTTCACGGTCCAATCATAGCTTGCTTTATGTGACTGATTTTTTTCCCGTGAAATTGAGAATGATGCTTTATCAATCATGCACTGGAGCCAACCTGTACTGGAATGGGAGAGCCAGTTTCTAAAACTTCAGGGATTTTTGTGAGCTGGTTGTTAAGCTAACCTTTACCTAAAATTAACTTGCATAAACTTATGAATAAATAAACCACATTAAACACAAAATAATAAACACTGAAACCATATTGATTTCTAATTATTTTATTACATTATACTATCATCTTGGCTCTTGACATTATGAATGTCTACCATATCTGAATATATATACATTGATATTGTACTGCAATCTATTTTCCAACTCTGCATTCAGGAAACTTATTGGTATCTTGAAATCATCATGGTGGGAGAAGTTGAACAAGGACAATTGTTAAGCACTATAGAAATTTTTTTTTTCTTGCGGTACCGGGGATTGGACGCAGGGGCATTCTACCTCCACGCTACACCCCCGGCCCTATTTATTTTTATGCTTTATTTTGAAACCGGGTCTCACGAAGTTGCAGAGGGCCTCACTAGGGAGAGAGAGAGAGAGAGAGAGAGAGAGAGAGAGAGAGAGCGCTGAGGCTGGCCGGAAACCCGGATCCTCCGGTCTCCACCTCCCAAAGTATTGGGATTACAAGCATGTGCCACCACACCTGGCTTCTTTTTCTTTTGTTTTTGAAAGCTTGTTGTTAAACATTTGCCAACACAATACTGTCTTAAATAAATATTTTCTCTTTCCTCCCTCACATTTATTTTACCTTCCTTCCTTCCTTCCTTCCTTCTTCCTCTGTTCTTCCCCCTCTTTCCTTCCTTTTGCCAATCCGGCATTAATTATCTTTTCCTATGGCCATAGTTTTTGAGAAACATCTCCTTGTACTAAAAGTCTAATCTACTTTGGATGATTTGACTCTATAGAACAAAGAATTTAAAGCTAACCAATCCATACATCATTGAAGTCCGTCCTTAGCCACAGCTGATTCAGGGAAATATACACTCAAGTCAGGCTAGTCATGATGAAACTTTTGCTAGAAATTCCAGGATTTTTGTTTCAAAAGCCTGGGAAACAGTCAATCCCCTTTCCTATGGATATGAATCTCCAGAGCAATAGTTTAAGGATTGCAGGCAGTGATTTAGTGGCTTGAAGGAAAGATGGCTTAAGGACAAAGCCAACACTGAAAAAGACACTAAGAATACAAGAGAGTAGAGTGGGCCCTGATCACATCATTTGAGTCCTAGATTAAGCTACATCTGGACTATTCACTTTCCTGAGCCAATAGATTTTTTTCTTTAGTACTTTTGGGAGGGCTTTTCTGTACTACTTATATAAAACCTTCTAACTGAAACATATTGCACTTTATATATTTTGGATAAAAGTACAAAACAGAGAGCATTCCTACGGACTGGTGAAATGATCTATAAACTGGAAGACAAAAGCCAAGACAGAACCTATTGGGAGAGGAAGAAAGCACACGGAGAAAGGAGAAACTGAATTCAAACTTGGCAACTGGTGATGGTCACATTACCCACTATGTTTAACTTTACTACTGAGCCTTTCAGTAGCAATTACATTTCATTCTATTCTTGCAGAGCTATTAAATATGCATTTCTTCATTTTATGTATTTGTAGAATTAGTTGAAATAAGTATTTCTTGAAGTCAAAGAGTATAGTTTTTTTGTACAGCGTATTACCCAATGCATTATTTTTTAAATATTTTTTGGTGCATTGTAATTACTACCACCAGCCCCTTCTCTCCTTTCTTCTCAACTATATACTTTTGAGTGAGGACTGAACCAATACATTATTTTGAAATTTTGAGCATTCAGTAAATGTTGACTAACTGAATCTTATTGCATCTTAGAGAGAGATACTTTAATTTCAGAATTTTCCTCTGTTTCTAATATTTATATAACTTTTGAAAAATATAATCATAAAGTGCCTTGGTGAAAGAAATGGATAATAAATTGGGTGAATTAGAGCAATAATATCTATTTGTGATAATTTCTAAAAAATGAGATTAAGAAAAATAATTTAAAAGATGTTTTTCTGCTTAAAAGCTAATGCATTTGGTAGGACTTAAGATAGTTAAAATTTAGACTGACCATATTTTCTAGTTTTGCCTCTTATGCTGGTATAAATATTAATAGCACATATTAATTCCCAACAGTTTCACAGATTAAATGATAAATTATATTACCCAGTAGTTATTCAAATATTTCCCAAACTTGAATGGTTATCTGACTCACCTGAAGATAGTATTTTTAAAAATTATATTTTGACTGGTTGTGGTGGTACACACTTGTAATCCCAGTACTTGGGAGGCTGAGAAAGGAGGATTGCAGGTTCAAGACCATCCTTAGCAATTTAGCAAGGTTCTTAGCAACTTAGTTGCTGTTTCCAAATAAAAAATAAAATAGGACTGGGGATGTAGCTCAGATGTAAAATGCCCCTGAGTTCAATCCCCAGGACCAAAAAGAAAAATTATAAAATATTTCAACTATCTAAAAATAATATAAACAAACCTGGAAACTACATATATGATATCATAATTAGAATTATTGAATTCTCTACCCCAATCCCATCATTTCCCACCCTCCCCTGAGATAACCATTAGAATGTTGGCAAATGTCCTGACTATGCATATATTCATATTTGATTATATCTACATTAAAGAGTTAGACCATGATAATTTTCACAAAGCTTAATACTATTTATGTAAAAGTTACTAAAACATAAAACAACAATATATATTTTATGGGAGCATTTATAAATATACATTTCTGAGCATGTTTCCAGTACACTAACTCAGGAAATTTTGGAGTTGGGCAAGGAATGTGCTGTGCCCAGATGATTCGCATATTTAAATAGCCTCGGAAAACTTGATTATTATCAGATCCCAAACTAATTTATAATGTTTATATAGATTTAAAATGTCTGGTTTGATGAATTAGCAACTCAATATTGAATATGGCAGTAAATATCCTAGGATGAAATCTGACAAGTTAAACAGGTCATTTCTCAGTGATCTTTTAAAAAGATAGCCTAGTGTGTTTTTGCTTTATGATATCAGTGTAATGATTTTACATTGGTCTGGGGTTGAGGAGAGTGAGAGAACTATGAAATTTTTGCATGTTATGTCAATTCACAAATGAATGGGAGCCAATTAAATTGTGTGGTCATTGACATAAGACAATATATTAAAATTAAATTTAGGAAATGTATGAATAAAATATAATGCTTATACATTATTGAGTTTCAAAAAAGGCCAAAAACTGTATTGAAAAACATTAATCCATTCAGAGAGTGGATTCAGATTGTGGGGAATATACTTTTAATGTATTGAATAAAGAAAGGATAATGTGGAAGTCAATAATGGGCTTTGAGAGAATAAATGATTAAAGTATAATATAAAGGTATAAACCTAAGTAAATTGCTGATTTCTGGTATGCACTAAAAAGTATCTAATTTCAAATAGTTTACCAAGCTTATTGAACTTCTTAGTGAATTATATAATTGGCTTCCTTAATCATCCAATGTTTGGTCTTTCTTTAACCAAAACCAACTGACCCAGTATGCTCTGATTACATGAATGTTTATACAATTGTCCTAGAGCCCTAAAAGCAAACTGTGGGTTTACTACATACAGTGGTACTAATGATAGAAAACAACTTAGAAAATAAACTTTGAGATTCTGCCAGAAAATTTCCAGTGACATATCTTAAATATTTATATGAGACTTCATCGACAAATCCTCACCACCATACTTCATCAATCAAATATCAGTTGGAGTAATAGGAAAGACACATTTCCAAGGTTTCATCAAAAGATGTAATGATATCACTCTGTTTCTAAAAGTTACAGTGAATCGGACCCCTCATCTTTTTACTTAGTCTTTTAGAGCCTCATGATAATAGGAAGGGAATAATGGGACAGATAGGATAATTTAAGAAGAAATTGTGTTTGCAACTGAGCTATCAAATAAATCACCCTCTAAGGGAGACAACAATAGAGAAGATTTTTCGCTGCACAATTGGATAAAGATAAGTATTGAAAATGAGACAACCAGGGCTAGGGTGTATAATAGCTTGTCCATCAGGGGCAATATTGCCAATTAATGCTAATAAAAGCATATAGTATTTCACAATATTACAGTCAGCCATGCTTAGAATATTGGTAATATCAGTATGCCTATCCTTTATTAAATGTCTAGAATGAAAAAGTGAGGGGAAATAGAATCAAAGCTCCTTTATTAAAGGTAAGGGAGATTTTAATTGAGAATCATGTTTTAAAAAGACATTTTAGTAGAAAAATTAGGTGGATTCAGATTTCCTCTTATTATACAGATGGTTTTCAGTTGTGGACTCATGAAAGTTCTGACTTCATAAGTCTGGTGGTAAATATTACAAGTATCTGGATCTAGAGAAAACACTGGAGATCTAGAATTAAATAAGACAGATGAGGCCACCGCAGTGACAGCATTGCACAGTAAACACAATGCAGGAGAATTACAGAGTACTATGGGAACATGTATAAAAGTTACTTAGCCCAAGTTAAGGGTCAGAAAATGCTTGCAAGTGAGAGAGAACTAAACAAAGAACTGAAGAAAAGGAGGGAATTAATACTAAAGAAAGGTGGCGGTGTAGCCGGGCGTGGTGGCGCACGCTTGTAATCCCAGTACTTTGGGAGGCGGAGACCGGAGGATCTGGGTTTGCGGCCAGCCTCAGCTCTCTCGTTCTCTCTCTCTCCCTATCTCTCTGTCTCTGTCTGTCTGTCTGTCTGTCTCTCTCTCTCCTTAGTGAGGCCCTCCTCAACTTTGTGAGACACGGTTTCAAAATAAAGTATAAAAAATAGGGCCGGGGGCATAGCGTGGAGGTAGAATGCCCCTGCGTTCAATACCCGGTACCACAAAAAAAAAAAAAAAAAGAAAGGTGACAGTGTTCCTGGAAAAATTAATAATGTGCAAATACTTATATTAAGGATGATATGTTTAAATAACTAAACGATTTTACTTTGACAGAATTCTAAGAAGGGATGAGAGTGGTGAGAAACGTAGCTTATAAATCATGCATTGATGCTTGAATTTTATTATGAGTACCATGAGTAGTTTTCGAAGGGCAGGCATGCTCCTATTTGGGTTTTAAAGAGACCAAATGAATTAAGAAAGGCACAAATGGAGGCAAGATAAATTTTCAGAAGTTTGGCTGAGTCTAGAGAAGGGTAGTAGCAGATGAAAGAAGTAGACAGATCTGACATATTTCAGGAACAGTACTAAGAGTGCTTGGTGATTAATCAGATAAGGTAGACAGTAAGGGTTGATGGTAGGGTTGTTTATTGCTGTAGGTAAGTGGAAATATAGTACTGTGGTATCCTTGAATGAGGTAGGTGTCTCTGAGGCAGTGATTATGGGAGAAGGTAAAAATTGAGTCTAAGGTACATGTTTGCAATATGATTTAGGTAATTGCATGTAAGGATATGATGTTCACAGGTGTTTCTGGGGCTGCAGTTCTAATTTTGAAAGTTACAAACGTTCACATTAACTAAAATTGTAAGAGTGAATGAGATCTCTTAATAAAGAGAAATAAAAGAAATTAAGTCTTGGAATTATATTTTCCTGAGAAACAATATGTAATAGAAAAACATACACCCCCTTCAAGAAACAAAAAGGAAAAGCCAGGGGTGTAGAATGAAAGCAAGACAGAAAATTCAGGAAGAATTAGGGAATGCAGAGAAGTTTGCTTGTTTAGGCATGCACAGAATGCCACAGAGAGGTGGCAGCTGGAAGGGGGTTATTAGATATGGGGGAATGCAGAGTTGTTTGAGATAAGTCAGTTTATATCTATGAGAGTAAGTCAGAATAGGAGCATTGTGGGGATCACTAGACCTCAGGCTTTGAAAGGAATAAGTCCAGTGGTTCCTGGTCGAAGAGATGGATATCCTGGGTCTCCCACTGACACCATATTTCCAGAAACCACCTAGAACGGTTATAAACTTTAGATCAGGAATTTTGATATAAAGTCCAATTTCATATCTCCACTGACTTGGTTTTATTGTTTCAATAGTCAAGGTTTAAATAATTTGTGCCTTTGAAAACAATGGAACATGGTAGAGAAGACATCCAGTATCAAATTTCAAAGATTTGGTCTATACTATCAATTTTTAAATATAAGGGGTTGAAGATTTTAATGAAAAGTTAATAGCACCAAGATTTTCATATGTTTCTTCTTATATGTCCATAAGGATGCAGAGAAAGAATTGGGTTTTTGATGTTTCTTTTTTGCAATTTTCCTAAAATTTCATAAAATATAGGTCAGCATTCTTCAATTGTGTGCATTTAAAAAATTAATAATAGTCATTACCCAAGAATCTTTTGTGTTTTTTTAATATGAGAAGTAATCACATTATTAGGTTATATATTAAGCCTCTCTTCAGATGAAAGTCCCAGTTCCTAAAATACACTGTGCCTGAAGGTGAGATAAACTTGAACATATGAAAAGAAGAAGAAGGAGGAGGAGGAGGAAGAGGAGGAGGAGGAGGAGGAGTAGAAGGAGGAGGAGGAAGGAAGGAAGGAAGAAAGAAAGAAAGAAGAAAAGAAAAATCTTCCAAAGAGTTTTAAAATTAGGATTCACACTTAGGTTCTTTTTTTTTTTTTTTTTTTGCGGTACCGGGGATTGAACCCAGGGGTGTTCTACCTCCACACTACGCCCCCGGCCCTATTTTTTATACTTTATTTTGAAACCAGGTCTCACAAAGTTGCAGAGGACCTCACTAAGTAGAGACAGAGAGAGACAGAGAGAGAGAGAGAGAGAGAGAGAGAAAGAGAGAGAGCAAGCTGAGGCTGGCCGCGAACCCGGATCTTCCGGTCTCTGCCTCCCAAAGTACTGGGATTACAAGCATGCGCCACCATGCCCGGCTTCACACTTAGGTTTTACATTTCTAATTTATGTTTTGAAATGTTCAGTGTGGTTGACAACAAACTCTACTGTATCATAACCTAAAACAATCTGAACTGCATCATAGGTTAAATCAAAGGATTTATTTTTTCTATTAGCTAGAATTTAGGCATGGTATTTCCAATTCTTATAAATGTATAATAGGAAAATGAAGACACTTCTATTTTCAGATTTTCACAGCAACAAGTCCTAGAATTGGTCTGTGAAACTAATGAGGTCCTGACAAATATTTTCATTGAACATTAATATTTTCATTTGCTCTTTAGAATAGACTATATTTTTATTACTTTCAATATATTCAGATAAAAATATTCTGTACATTTCTTTGAAGGAAATATTAGTAGAATAGATAAAAATTATATATTCATATTTAGACCCAATTAAGTTATTATACTTCTTGTCATATAAATTAGGGCAGGCATCCACCCTGGATAACCAAATCAAAAATGAATTACAAAATACCAAGTTTATTTTTCTATAAAATTTGATACAAGGGAGCAGCATTTCTTCATTGTAGACTATACCATGTAGAAAACAAGATACTCAGGGATGCTTCAATAAGGAAGAGGAGCATCAGTGGTGAGCTGCCTCCTCCAGGAAGGATCATTACTTCTGCTAATGGTCCCTTGCCCAGAACAGGTCAAATAACTGCAACCTCACTTCATAATAGACTGGAGAACGCAGAACACACAAAACTTACTGATCCCTAACTTCTCCTGCCACACTAAGTGGTTCATAAAACTGGAGGATTCGCTGTAGTACCCCAACTCTAGAAAGCTGGGGCCAGAAAGATCTGGACAATCAGAGGTCTCAGGGAAAGGAACTAAGTCTCAGAAGGAAAATAGATTTTGGCGGTTTTCTTCTGACTCTTGCTTGTTCACATCATATGCTTGTGTGGTTTGCTACTATTTATTTTCATTTGTGTTTTTAATTGATTTATAGGGAGGATTGTGTATTCTGAATGTGAGCCATTTTAATATTTCCCTCATTGCATAAGTTGTCTC
Source organism: Glis glis (assembly GCA_004027185.1). Taxonomy (NCBI): domain Eukaryota; kingdom Metazoa; phylum Chordata; class Mammalia; order Rodentia; family Gliridae; genus Glis; species Glis glis. Next base: position 15,131 of record PVJS01018994.1, on the reverse strand, counting down.
TTCACTGTTTCCTTTGCAGTGCAGAAGTTTGATGCAATCACATTTACCTATTTTTGCTGTTGTTATGCCTGTATTTTGGATATAATATCTGACAAAACATTACAGGCAATGTCAAGAAGATTTTTCTCCATGCTTTCTTCATAGAGTTTTGCAGTTTCATATCTTAGATGTAAGTCATTAATCCTTCTTGAGTTGATTTCGGTATATACTGTAGGATAAGGATCCAGTTTTATCCTTTGGCATGTGAATATTCAGTTTTTCCAACACCATTTATTGAAGACATTGTTCTTTCTTTTTTATGTGTGTATGTATATAATATCCAAAATATATGAGAAAAATGATCAACTCAATAGCAAGAAACAAATAATCCAATTAAAAAGTGGACAAAGAGCCAAGCATTGTGGCACACACCTGTAATCTCAGTACTTGGGAGGCTGAGACAGGAGGATTGCAGGTCTTAGGACCGCTTCAGCAATTAAGACCTCAGTAACCTAGGGAGAGAGACCCTATTTCAAAACAAAATATGTAAAAAGGGCTAGGGGTTTAGCTTGTAGGTAGAATACCCCTGGATTTAATCCCCAGTACCACACACACACACACATACACACACACACACATACACACACACAGGCACACACACATACACAAAATGGACAAAGAATTACTGATGAGACATTTCTCAAAAGATGACATAAAAACGGCCAACAGGTATGTGAAAAATGATAATATCCCTAATCATCAGAGAAATGCAAATCAAAACCACAATTAAATATCACTGCACACCTGTTACTATGACTGTTTTCTGAAAGACAGAGATGATAACTAATGTTGGTGAAGATATAGATTTTACAGTCTCACTGTTGGTAGGAATATAATTGACTACAGACATCTTAGAGAATGACACAGAGATTCTTCAAAAAATTAAAAATAGAACTACCATATGATTAAGCAATTCCACTTCTGGGTATATATCCAAAGGAAATGACATCAGGATGTCAAAGAGATATCTGCACTCTTCTGTTCATTACATTATTCACACTAGTTCAGATATAAAATCAATCTAAGTGTCCACCAATTGATGAATGAGTAAAGAAAATTAAACACACACACAGTGGAATATTATTCATCATTCAAAAAGGAGATAATGCCATTTGGGACAACATGGATGAATCTGGAGTATATTATGTTAAGTGAAATAAGCCAGGTGCTGAAAGATAGAACACCACATGTCCTCACTTGTATGTGGAGGCTAAAAAAGTTGATCATAAAGAAGTAAAGCATAGACTGATGGTTACTAAGTGCTATAGTTTGGATCTAGAATATTCCTCAAAGTGCCATATGTTAAAGGTTTGGTCTCCAGCTTGGCACTATTGGGAGGTGGTAGAAACTTTAAGAGTTGGGACCTAGTGGAAAGTCTTCAGGTCACTGGGGTCATGCAGTTAAAGTAACAGTGGGACCCTGGCCCCTTCCTCCTCCTCTGGTTTGTGTGTCTTGGACAACATGCACTGCTGCCATCGTGTGCTGCCCTGCCCAAAGCAATGGGAACAACTACTCATGATCACAGATTGGAACCTCCAAAACTGTGGGACCAAATAACCCTTTCTCTTTATAAGTTGATGATCTTTGTTATAGTAATAGAAAGCTGACTTACACACTAGTCGCTGCAGTTGGGGTGTACTGGAGAGACATTGGTCAAACAATGAAAAGTTTTGGTTAGACAGGAGGAATAAGCTCTGGAGCCCTATTTGCATAGCTGTATAACACTTCATAGTTAATGATATTGTATATTTGCAAGTTTGTAAGAGAATGTATTTTAGATGTTCTTACCATGCACAAATACAAAGATAAGTGTGAGATGGCAGGTACGTTTATTAGTTTTATTTATTACATATTGCATACATATATAAAAACATCACATTGTATTCCATAAATACATTTTTTGGCAACTAAGAATAAATTAGTTTAAAAGAAGATCTATTGCACATATACCTTTGTATTTTATAGTATTGATTCTATCTCAATTAATCTATTTGATGAACTGATAAACTGACTTTCTTATTTTTAAAATTGACTAATCTCTCTTTCCTCTCCCCTTTTAGATAAGTGCTTTCTGTAACTTGTTTAAAAATTATTTCTTACATGAAAATATAAACATATTTTTTTTTGTCTGTGTGATACTGGAGATGGAACCCAGGGGCATTCTACCTCCAAGCTATACCCCCAAACCTTTCTATTTTTAAATTTATTATTATTTTTTTAAACAGGGTCTCACTAAATTGTTGACAGCCTTACTAAGTTGCTGAGGCTGTTCTCAAACCTGCAATCCTCCTGTCTCAGCTCCCTAAGTACTGGGATTACAGGCATGCACCACCATGTCGGTATGAACATATTCTTTTATATTATTTTTCAGAATTTTCTCTCACTTTCTTACACACACACACACACACACACACACACACACACACACAAACACAAACACACTATGTTGGGATCTAGGTAGGAATGGGCATCTTAAAAAAATTAAATGTACCAGTATGTGAATATAGTATATCTACTATATTTAGATCTTCTTTTAATTCTATCAATAAGGTATCATAGTTTCATGGATTAGGAAGTTAGCTCAATGGTGCATGTCTAACATGCACAAAATCCTGGGTTTGATCCCCAGCACCCCAAAAAGAAAAAAATTTTAAAGTTTTATAGCTTTTTATTTAAAAAAGGTCTCACATATTTTATGCTGTGTTTATTCATGGATACTCAGTTCTTTTATGCTATTTATTTTTTTTTTGCGGTACTGGGGATTGAACCCAGGAGCATTCTACCTCCAAGCTATATCCCGAGCCCTATTTTTTATTCTTTATTTTGAAACAGGGTCTCACTATGTTGCGGAGGGCCTCACTAAGTAGCTGAGGCTGGCTGCAAACCTGCGATTCTCCTGTCTCAGCCTCCCAAGTACTGGGATTACAAGTGTGCGCCACCACGCCCGGCTCTTTTATGCTATTTAAATCTCTTACAAATAAATTTTCAACTACTTCTTACTATTATATAGGAATATATTGATTTCTATGTTACAGTTTAATATGGTATATAAATTTGCTAAATCCTCTTAAAAATCCTAATAATTTATCAGATGTCTTTCTGGATTTTCAGTGCAATGATTTTATCTGTGAATGTTGAAATTTATGTTTCCTCCTCTTTCAAGTTCAGTAACTATTACTTATTTTCTCATTTTATTTTACTGCTTAGGACCTTAAAAATGTAAGTAGAAATGGTTATAAAAATAATTATTAAAAAAGATTACCATTGTTTCTTCATGATCTCAAAAGAAACTCTAATTAGTTTTTATGAGTAAATGTGATGTTTTCTATAAGGTATGATTTTTGTGAACATTTACCAGATTAAGGAAAGCTTCTTTTAAAGATTTAGATTTTTTTTAAACCAGGTGTGGTGGTTCTGTAATCCCACTACTTGGGAGGCTGAGACAGGAGGATCTCAGGTTTGAGACCAGCCTTAGCAACCTAGTGAGGCGCTCAGCAACTTAGCAAAACCCTGTTTCAAAAAAAAAGGGGATGTTAGGGTGTAGCTCAGAGGTAGAATGTCCCTGGGTTCAATCCCTCCACCACACACACACACACACACACACACACACACACACACACACGATTTTTAAAATAAATTTTATTTTGCAGTTCTGGGTATTGAACCCAGGGCTTCACCCCTTCACCCATGCCAGACGAGGAGATGCTCTACCACTGATCTATACTCCTAACCCTTAACATTTAGATTTTATTAAATATTGTGTATGTATTGAGATGATCATATGATTTTTCTCTTTAATCCATTAATGAAGGAAAATGCATTATTGAACCAATTTTTATTCCCCAAATAAACTGAACTTGCTTGTCATGTTTTATAATTACTTTATATTACTATTTTCAATTTTATTATAATTACTTTATATTAACGTTTTTCAGCTTGAAAGGATTTTTGCATGGGATTCAGGCTGGACTTTTTTTAAAATTTTTCATGCATTTTTCTTTTTTAACTGAGGTTTTACCAGCATAGAAAGTAAATTTTTCCTAAACTTTGTAATAGAGTATGTATTGATGTGATTTCATTCTTAAATGTCTAAGTAAATTCTATCATAGAGTCTATCTTGGCTAGGATGCTTCCTGTAGATTTTTGTTTGTTTTAGTTCTACTGACTTCAGTAAATAACATTTTAAGTTTTCATATACTTTGTGTCAGTTTTGATTATTTTTCATTTTCTTTTTTTTTTTTTTTTGCAGTACCGGGGATTGAACCCAGGGGCGTTCTACCTCCGCGCTACGCCCCCAGCCCTATTTTTTATCCTTTATTTTGAAACCGGGTCTCACAAAGTTGCGGAGGGCCTCACTAAGTGGAGAGAGAGAGAGAGAGAGAAAGAGAGAGAGAGAGAGAGAGCTGAGGCTGGCCACGAACCTGGATCCTCCGGTCTCTGCCTCCCAGAGTACTGGGATTACAAGCGTGCACCACCACGCCCGGCTATTTATCATTTTCTATGAACATAGTTAATATACATTGATATTAAAATAAATGTTGTCATAAAGTTATTTAGTGATGATGTTTCCAAGCCCAATACTAGACTAGATATCTATAACTTCTCACTTTTTCTTTTCTGGCAATCTCGCCTCACATTTATACATTTATCGATTTTTTATTTGGCTTTTTTTTTTTTACAAATAAGCTACTTTGGGCATTGTGAATCCTAAGATAGATTTTTTTTTATTTTATTAACATCTTGTCAGTTTGTTCCTTGTTTCTGATTTTTTCAGCCTATTTTTCTGTTTTTATAATTTCATGAAATGGATACCTAACTCTCAGTATCTCTCAGTCTTCCCTCTTTCCTAATATGTGCATTTAAAGTTAGGATTTTTCTTTTATGCATTACTTTCCTGCATCCTACAGGTTTTGATATGTAGTATTTTTCTTTTCAATAGCTTCAAACTATAATTTAAGTTTTCCAATATAATTTTCAAACACTTGGGAATATTTTACTTTGTTGTTACTGATTTCTAGTGTACACTTCATTGTGTTCAGAAAATAAACTATGCATTATAATCTTTTGAAATTTTTGAGAGTTGCTTTATAGCTCAATATATGGACAATTTTATGAAAAGCTATCATGTGTGCCTTCAAAGTAGACATGTTCTGCAACTGCTTCATTATCATGTTGTTCAAATATTCTGCTTTTCTCCTGTTATTTACCCAGATCAAGATACTAAAAGCTTCCATTATGATCATGGATTTCCAATTTATCATTTTAGTTCTGTCAATATTTTTATTCATACTGCCTCCTCAGTCTAACCTCACATGACAGAAGGGGTAAGCATCTTGGATCTTTTAGAAGAACACTGATCACTTCCCAAAAGACCACATTTGTTATCATCACTATGGAGATTAGATCTAGTAGCCTAAGCTGCCATGTTGACAAATATCAGAAGTGCCGATTACAAATTCAAAAGAGTCAAAAACAAAACCCAGCACTTAAAAAAATCAATGTTCAACTGGGTGCAGTGGTGCACACCTATAATCCCGTTTCTTGGGAGGCTGAGACAGGAGAATCACAGATTTGAGGCCAGCCTCAGTAATTTAGCGAGAAATAAAAAATAAAAAGGACTGGGGGTGTAGCTTGGAGGTAGAATGCTCCTGGGTTCAATCCCCAGTATCAAAAAAGAAAAAAAGAATCATTGTTCTACATATATGTATGTTTAATTTTTTTATACTTGGGCTCTTCAATTTGTATATAATTAATGAACTACATATATTTCTACCAATTACACCCATTTGTTGGATGTTTCTTTAGCAGTGTGATATTGAGGGTATATTAGTATGAGGTTTCCTGCATTAAAATTATCACTAGGGCAACTATAGAAGTGAAAGAGATATATGGATTCTTAGATAAAAGCCTACAACAGAAACAACTATGATAAACATTCAGAGAGACCAAATGCTGCCATGAAACTTAGAGAAATGGGGAGTAGCCTTGGTCCGGAAATGAGTAGAGGGGACTTGTTACAGTAGTGAGAATTTTGTCCTTGGCTCCTTTGTGTCCACAACTCCCATGAGATGGTGTTGTGCCATCTCATGCCATGCTCCTATGCCTGTGCTAACCCTAACTTCAACAGATTCTATCACTGACTCAAGCGACCAAATGTAATATCAGGACTCCTCAAAAGTCCTGAAGTTGTAAGATGTTGATGAAAACAGGGTAGACACACAGTTTCCCTAGGGCATTCAGTCTTCTACTCTTACCCCTCCAAATCGTAATTATTATCCTATTATTATCTAAGAAGAGTACTTCTTCCCAACATTGGTTTTTACTGATAATTTAATGATGTATTTTTGAATATAGGAATTGCCTCATGAGTGCCAAATAGAGGGATCAATAACTTTACTCAAAGCCTGGGGATCTCTGCTCTGAACTCATCCTGCTCTCTTTCTAAACTCCTTAGTGTTGATACACATTGGGTGTGGCCTTTTGTCCTTTACTAATACATATTAAGAGACAAAACAGTTCATACCCTGAGAAAGTATATCCTTACAAGCCAAAATAACCAGACAACCAAGGCATACCACCTTCAGGAGAAATATAGCAACCCATTTTATGCTCATACTACCTTAAGAATAATTTTGTAGCCGGGCGTGGTAGCACAAGCTTGTAATCCCAGTACTTTGGGAGGCAGAGACCGGAGGATCCGGGTTCGCGGCCAGCCTCAGCTCTCTCTGTCTCTCCCTGTCTGTCTGTCTGTCTGTCTGTCTCTCTCTCTCTCTCTCTACTTAGTGAGGCCCTCCGCAACTTTGTGAGACCCGGTTTCAAAATAAAGTATAAAAAATAGGGCCGGGGGTGTAGTGCGGAGGTAGAACACCCCTGGGTTCAATCCCCGGTACCACAAAAAAAAAATTTTGTGAATACATGGAATATGTGTGATACTATTTAGGGGATTGATCTTGTTTTTGTTTTTTTCTTGTGCAGTGTAACTTCAGTCTTTAGTATATGGTCATGTGCTGCATCATGATATTTTGCTCAATGATGGACTGCATATAGAAAATTAGAATGCTACTGAAAAACTATCACCTAGTGACCTCACAGCCTCCATAACATTGTAACACATGCATTACTCGTGTTTGTGGTGAGGCTGGCGTAACAAACATACTGTACTGCTAGTTGTATAAAAGTGTAACACATACAATTATATGCAATCCTAATAATTGATAATGATAAGAGAGTACTATGTTAGTGGTTTATGTATTTACTATACTCTTTATTGTTGTTTTGGCATATACTCTTACAAGAGTTCACTATAAAACAGTATGCTGTGTTATGCTGACAGCTGCTTGATACATCTCATGTTTATTGTGTCTCATGTTTATATCAAGAGGCCAAATTGAGTGGTTGACCTATACCATTTAAGGTTTGTAAAATTATGCTATGATTTTCACATAATATGAAATTGCCTAACGATGCATTTCTCAGAAAGTCTTCTCTGTTGCATGACTACATTTGTTATAGGCTGAGACACTAGAGAGCGAAATGTGCAGAAGGGAGTCATAATCAATTTGATTAGAGTGAGACATCACTAATGGGACACCTTGATACCACTGTTTTCATGAAAGTATGTGTGTGGATTACAAAACTAGTTGTCATGTATGGGATCCTTAGTATATAGCAGACACTGTACTAGGCAGAAGACACATATATTGTAATTCTTAGGTAAATGTTATGTGTTCAAATGACGAACCTGAATCTTAGAAAGTGGCTTATCTAAGTCCAAATAAGAAGGAGATTTATTCCTTCTCAATCTGGTCAAATATATCCATAGGGGAAACTGTACTATTATCTTAGGCTAAAGCTTAGTTTTTGTATGGTGAGGAAGTTGCTGTTTTGTTGTTATTTGGTAGTGATGGAGAAATGAATGGGAAAGAAAAGATTCAGTAATTTTGTGCTAAACTGATGACTAGTGCATAAATATATTCTTCTTAGTCAAATTAAACCTTCATCCTTGTCTGTGGCTATGTGCTTCATTGTGTGTGTGTGTGTGTGTGTGTGTGTGTGTGTGTGTGTGAGAGAGAGAGAGAGAGAGAGAGAGAGAGAGAGAGAGGGAATATTCTCACTCTTCAAGCTTGCCTTCAATTATTGCTTTAACCTGTGTCCACTACAAAATTGAATTTTTCTGGGTCCTGCATCCAGCAGAAAACAAGTCATTTATAGTTTGTTCATAGAGGTTCAGAGTTGTTGTTACTCATCCTAATGCTTGAGGCTCAACAGTGGCGATGGGGGTGAAGGGAAAGTATCAACAAATGATATAAAAATTGGAATAGACCTGGGTAATAACTTTACACTTTATCCCTCTGGCTACTATAAGTGATAAAGGTGGGCCTCAGAAGCCAGGATGAGTTCTCATCTATCTTAATCCTCTTTGACAGCATAATATGCGCTTCTCTAGGCTATATACTACTTATATTACCAAAAGTTGATTTCATGCCTGAGGTAAGCATACTGAACAAAAGCACAGTTACTATGTTGCCGGTTTCATATATTATATTTAAACAAATGTAATTGCAATTCTTGGTACCACCAAAATAAATTTGCCAAGTTTAAGCTTGCCTTTATAAACTTAGATTTGTTTAAAAGACTTCTAGATGCAGTTGCATTGCCTGCTTCAAGGTAGAAGTCAAAGTCATGTGTGGTAATATACAGCGGCCCACTTCCAGATGTTTGTAATTACTGTATGAGTGATGTCATAATTCTCATGATTTGGCCTCTATGAAATTAAACTTTTTCTAAAGGTAACATCTCAATCATTCTGGCATCTGTTAGGAAACTTATGGGAAAAAATGTAAAGTGAAAGATACTGGAATATTAATCTTAGATATTCAAAAAGTTTTGCAGAGAAGTCTCAGAAGATTGCATCCTGAAACAATTTTATTCTGTCATCTTGGGGGTTATTTGTTCTACGACTTCAGAATTCAAAGGACAACTTTTTGCTAAACATCCTCTAGCAGTTGATGTTTGTGAAACAATAAACTTAGTGCTTATGATTGCTTTATTTTAGCCCCAGAAAAATGCTAAATATTATTATGACCATCTGCCTTTCTTTTGGCATCAAGTCTTTGCTTATATGATACCATAAGAGTTGTACTGGTAGCAGCTAAAAATGTGATCATATTTAACTGTTCCTATCAAACTCTGTATTACCTTACAGTTTTACTGTTGTTTCCATTTTTATGTATACATGACAGAGGGCTCATAAGCAAACCATAGGCAAATGTTGCTAATTATATTGCTGAGATTGTTTTTAATAAAAGTTCCAAGGGAAACACACTAATTATGAGTTGTCCATCTCAGCAGCCCAAGTTGTGGAACCCTTTCTATTAGCTATAAAGTGGTTTGGGTAGCAAAATATTATATGGAAAGGCAGCTAAAACGTGTAGTTAGGGGCAGACAACCACTGCACAAAAGGGGAAACCACCACTGGTTCTGCTTCTTTTAGAACCAGTGGTGGAACAGAGACACCCAAATAAGGTCCATCTTCATCCTACTTCTGACATTAAGGGCTAAATTTACCTAGTACACTCGGTGTATTCAGAAATCCAAGGAAGTACTTTGCTTTGTATTTAAGACTTCCATAATATATGGAAATCCCATGCTTATGTTCCTGCTTTAATATTTAGTAGCCTCTGAACTAAACTATAATATTTCCTACCACTGACAAAGAAGAAGAAGAAAGGGAGAGGAAAAATATGTGCATATTCTATATATACTGTAATTTGTGCTGATTGTAATGTTTATAATAATTGTAATTAAGATATATGTGTATCTGGGTGAGTATGTGTGTGTTTAATTGAGCTAAAGGATGTGTTAATTTCCTTCAGTTAGGAGACTGAATTTGGAACAACAACTTCATCCTTAGTTTAGGCCAAAGTTAAATGGCCTAAATAGGCATTTAACAGGCCTAATTAAATAGGCCTAAATGACATAATAGGCATTTCTACCTATGCATCTTTCAAATCTTTGATGGTGGCCTAAATCTTTGCAGTTCTCCTACAAATGAGACATTGGTTTTCCTTCATTACGTTGGCAAAAGATATCATTTCAGAAGCTTTCGTTTGTCTTCTCTTTTAAAACAATCTTTACTTTTTGGCTAGCAAATCAATGTGTTAATATTGCCAGTCTTAGCTAGGGAACATCTCAGAGCAAACTCCACTTATTATTTAACTCTCACTTTCACTGCTGGGTGACCATAATATTCTATATAGGCAGAAGCTAAGTATTATTAGTTTAAAGACTCGTAGACAGAATAATGCCTTCCCACCAAGGTGCCCGTGAGCAGAACCTATGACTATGTTAGGGAATTATGGTTGTAGATGGGATAAAGATTGCTATCCGCTGACCCTGAAGTAGGAAGATTATCCTGCATTTTCAGATAGATACCACACAATATAATCACAAGGGTCCTTTACAGTGGAAAAGGGAGGCAGTGACTGTGTCAGATTGCGATGTGAAAAAGACATGACCAGCCACTGCTGGCCTCGAAGAAGGGAACAGGCCAGGAACCAACAAATGCCAGCAGCTACTAGTAGCTGGACGAGACCAAACTCAGATTCTGCCCTCGTGCCTCCAGGGAGGAACGCAGTCCTGTCAACATCTTGATTTAGTTCAGTAAGACTCATTTTAGACTCCTGACATCCAGAATTATAAATTTGTTTAATTTGTTAAAAATAGCAATAGAGAACTAAGACTTTATGTCAAATTTTGGAAATTCTGGATATTTCTCTATCCACAGTACACAATTACCTTGGTTAATTATAGCCCGTTCTTTTATATACTAAAGCTAATATCAAGGACTTAAAATATTCTTGGTTCTTCCTCCAGAGTACCTATGATCCTCTCCTTTCAAGGAGCCCTGGGTCTATGAACTGACTTAGATGCTCCAGTTTTCTGTTCTGATGGTGTAAGTCAGGCCTTCCTCATTAGAACTACAATGTTCATATATGCAGAAATTATGGAATGTCTGTGGGATTCCTATCTAGGTACATTTCAGGAACCACCAAAAATGCCTGTCAAGCGGTGTCAAACAATTCTGATTCCTGCTTTGTTCTTGGTCTCTACTACAGTGCTAGCACCACTTTAATTTGAGAGTTAAGTGGTACCACTTGTCATCAGCTCTGGTTCCCACTACCCTCATGGAAGCCATTTCTATGACAATATCTTACATCAGTGACCAGTGTTTACACTGAACAGCCACCATGGTGCTTTGTAAGAATGTCAGAATAACCTCACCAGTGTAATTCATTTCTCTCTCTTTCTCTTTCCCCTTCCTTGCTTTTTTCCCCAGGGGCATTCTACCTCCAAACTACACGTCAAGTTCTTTTACTTTTTTTTTTTAAATTTTGAAGCAGGGTCTGGATAAATTCCTGAGGCTAGACTAGAACCTGTCCTAGCCTCGCCAGTACTGGAATCACAGGTATGTTTGCGTTTCTCTTAGTCATCCATCACAATAGCCACTCAGTTTGCCAAAGCTTTTCTTCAAGTCACTTAATTCTATGTGTCCACAGGTTTAATAAAATTAAATATGTTTTGCCTGCCATTGATTGATAGTTCCATCTTCTAAGGTTAACTGGATTCTAATTATCTTCAAACTCAATTGGGTCAGAAAAATAATCCCAGTTTCTCCATTGCTTAATGATCTGTTGCTAACTACATTTGTTTCAAATTGCCTTCGTGGTCAGTGTTTTCACTTGCAGACAACTCTATCCATTGTTGCTGCTAGTTTTGTAGGTAACATATTTATCAGAAAACATGAGTTACCTGAAAGCATTTCTGAGCGAATCAGGGAAACAAATTTTCATGATACACAACCAGGAACATTATGGACCTGAGAAAACATCCAGACATCATGTGATTATACAAGGCAAAATCCTTCTGTTATTAGTTATTGCCTTGAGGGACTCATAAAAGAGAGAGAAAATTAAAAGGTCAGAAGGAAAATGGAAACTCTATTATGATAGTTGCAAAATAAATAATTCTCCATATTGCTCATCAGAAAAGCCACCAACCATTGGCTTACATTACCTTTTCTGCTTTTTAATTCTCATGCAGATACATGAACTTAGTTATCTAATCTTTACTTCTTCCTTCCTTTTTTGAAAACTAACACATTATTTTATTTATTGCTTGTTTGTTATGGCAGCATAACTTATCCTAATATAGTCTATGCATTTTTATTCATACACGAATTGGATATGATGTACATATTCCTTTGTAGCCTGTTTTATTTTTAACCAAGAAATATGTTTTTATTCAAAAGGTATTTATTGAGCACTTACTATATCTTGGCAATTTTCTAGAAGATGATGCTACATCAGTGAACAAAACAGAAGGGGCAATGCAACTCTCAATAAAGCTTATTTACATGAAAAATATTATATTTTTTTGCATATGTTTTACCTAATCTCTTTTTAAAAGAAAACATTTAACCATTTTTAAACATACAGTTATCTAGTGTTATAGATGCATTGCTATCAACAGATCTCCCGAACTTTTTCATCTTAAAAAACTGAAATCCCATAACCATCAAAGAACTCCCTTCTTCCCTAACCTCTGAGCACCTGGTAACCACATTCTACTTTCTCTTTCTATAAATTTGATTACTTTAGATACTGCATATGAGTAGAACTGTATAGTTTGTCTTTCTGTGAGTAGTTTATGAGAAAAATGGAAGCTTTAACTTTCTAATCTCTAATGTACAGCAAGACAGAGCAGAAGGCTGAGAGTTTTCATTGAGTTATTCGGAAGTATTTTCCATAGTTATCCTTTTACCTTTCCTCATTGAAAAGAGAAATTAAAAGCAATCTGCTCTCCCCCTCCCAAAATAAAGACAAGGGAGGTAAGGATTGATAAATGAGTTTGAGTTCTATAAAAGCAAACCCCCAAAAGGAAGTTATTGGTCACAGTATTAATTCTATAACTTCTCTTAGGAGATACTGGTAAGATTACAATGGAAGCAGGAAAGAACAGAAAAAGAAGGTAGCCAAAGATGTGTTTCAGATAAGTATGTCTTCAGCCTGATCACATGAGATTTTTTGAAGTTTAATCACATCAACACTCTACATGAGGGAGTGGCTGCCAGAGTCCCATCTCAGTCATTAGCTAGATAAGATCCAGAGAAAGAACTTCCTAACAGTCAAACAAGACACTATATAAAAGGAAGCATGTGTGAGCCAAGATATATGAGATATTAATATAATGAACATGCATGTACATGTATAAACATATATATGCATATATGTATATATCTATATACACACATATATATGTATACATATATATGTGTATTATAATATATATGTATACATATATTATATATGTGAATCTTGAGAGAGGAGTACCTATTTATTTTGCAGCAATATTTAAACAACGTGGCAAGAATTAGTTGCAACTTAGAAGGGAGTCTGAACTGATAGGTCTAAATTATTGCTCAATTTTTGTAAGTAATTCTAGCAATGACTAGAATTAAAGACATTTGCTTCTAATAGGGCATTAACAGAGAAAGTGATGGTATAATGGATGTCAAAAAGAGGATTTGTTTTTAGATTGTTTTGTTTTAATACTTTTATTGGTGCATTGTAATTATACATCTTATTGAGGTTCAAATTCATATAAACAGACATGCACGCAGGTCTTGGTATGATTCCCTTCAGTTTCCACTATGCTGCCTACTCCTCCCCATACACAATAGCTAGATTTGTGGTGATACCTTCATACATGGGCCCAGCATAATTCTCATGGTTTCTTTCATCAGTTCTTCCTTTTCCCTCCTCACCTCCCTCCCCCATTCTATGCTACTATTCTACTGGCCACTCTTCTCGATTATCTAAAGTCCCTTTTGTGTCCTGTTTTCTCTCTAGCTTCCATATACGAGAGAACACGTTTGACCCTTGACTTCCTGTGACTGATCTCACTTAGCATACTATTCTCTAGTTCCATCTATATTCCTATAAATGACATAATTTTTGTTGTTCTTTAGAGCTGAGTACAATTCCACCCTGTATATATACCACTTTTTTGTTATCCATTCATTCATCTGTCCAGGGGAGGGACACCTAGGCTGGTTCCATAGTTTTGCTATTGTGAGTTGTGTACCATAAACATGTCTGTGCATGTATCATTGTAGTATTCTTACTTTAATTATTTTGGAAAGGTACCATGGAGTGGTATAGCTCTTTCATATGGTGGTCTCATTCCTAGTCTTTTGAAGAAATTCCATACTGATTTCCATAGTGGCAGTAATAATTTGAAGTCCTACCAACAGTGTATAAGAGTTTCTACTTTCCCACATCCTCACCAGCATTTGTTATTATTTCTATTCTTGATGATTGCCATTCTAACTGGAGTGAGATCGAATCTCAGTGTAGTTTTGGTTTTAATTTCCCCGATTGCTAATTATGTTAAACATTTTTCATATATATATTGGTCTTTTCTATTTCTTCTTTTGTGATATGTCTATTCAGTTTAATTGCCCATTTTTGATTGGGCTTTTTTTTACTATTAAGTTTGTAAAGTTTTTTTAATATAGTCTAGATATTAGTTTTCTACCAGAGGAGTAGTTGGCAAAAATTTTCTCACATTCTGTAGATTCTCTCTTCAGACTCTTGATGGTTTCTTTTGCTGTGCAGAAGATTTTTCCATTTGATGTCATCCCCTTTATTAATTCTTAGTTTTATTTCATGAGCTTTGGGGGTCTTGTTGGGGAAGTCTCTAAAGGTGCCTATATGTTGGAGAGTTAGTCCTATGCCCTCTTGTAACTGCAAAGTTTCTCATCTAATAGATAGGTTTATTGATCCATCTTAAGTTAACTCTTGTGCAGAGTGAGAGATTTGGGTCTACTTTCATTCTTCTCTATATGGAGATCCAGTTTTCCAAGCCGGGCGTGGTGGCGCACGCTTGTAATCCCAGTACTTTGGGAGGCAGAGACCGGAGGATCCGGGTTCGCGGCCAGCCTCAGCTCTCTCTCTCTCTCCATTTCTCTTTCTTTCTCTCTCTCTCTCTCTCTCTCTCTCTCTCTCTCTCTCTTTCTCTACTTAGTGAGG
>PVJS01018993.1:0-34221 GCA_004027185.1 Glis glis | reverse complement strand
CCTCCTTACATACAGGAGAAAAAACCAAAGACGTCATTTCTCATTGTTTACAGGCCTTTGCTTACATGGGGGTTCCTGATAATTTAAAAACCGATAATGGGCCTGCATATGTTAGTCATCGATTTGCAACCTTTTGTGAAACCCACTGCATTAAACATTCTTTTGGCATCCCTCACAATCCTACTGGGCAGGCCATTGTACTCATGCCACCCTAAAACAGTACTTTTATAAAATAAAAAGGGGGGAGTACGCTACCTCCCCCAATTCCCAATTATCAATGATACTATATGTTCTAAATTTTTTGACTGTTGATAAGAATAATTTATCAGCAATGGAAAGACGCTGGAATAAACCCTCTCAATCGTTGGGATGGGTTAGATGGAAGGATTTAATTACAGGTAAATGGCAGCCTCCTACCCCCCTATTAGCCAGGGTTCGAGGGGCTGTTTGTGTTTTCCCTCCAGGACTAGAAAAGCCAGTCTGGATTCCGGAGCAGTGCGTCCGCCATGTGGACCTGGAAATGGATGCTGCCTGCTCTACTGCACCAATCTCTGACGGTAACAACCATATCGGGAATGCAGAAGAAGGAAGTATGGGCGCTGAATGAAGAAAATGCCACCATCGCTCCATCCAGCTGTTAAAATGACGAGAAGTGACAAGTAAATTTTGGACTGGTCTAATTTAAAGGACGGTAAATCAGGGAACAAGTTAAAAGGCAATGTCTCTGCCTGCGTTAAATTACCTTTTGTATTGTTAGTAGCAGATATTACCATACAAACAAATGTGTTTAATGTTAGCTATAGAAATTGTACCTTTATTAATTGTATATCTCTGATGTCTAATGACACTTGTAATGATTCTTCAACAACCTTCTGTTGTTATGATCCCTGTTAAAAATACTAAACTGCTTAAGTTTGATACAGTAAAAACAGCGGCAGACATTCTAAAGAGGTTAAGGGCTACCTTACCCTCTTGGTCACCATTTTTCCTTTCTACTGGAAGGTATCCCTGGTCTTGGAATTCTCCTTCTTCTGGGATTATGTTTACTTCCTACCTTGGTAAAATATTTTCTCAGCACACCTTGGAAGATCAGGGCTGAAGTACATGGAATTAAGCCTCGTACTGTTCCCTGAGCAGTGGCTGGTAGTCAATGACGGGTAAGATTTTCTCAAGATAAACCAACCTAAGACAGGACATAGATAGAATCATATCTATGCTCCAATGACGGGTAAGGCTTATTCCTTGGAGAAAACAACCTAAGACAGGCACAGTCATCTGCGCCACAACTGGATAGTTGATGGCTTTATTTAAAAAAATAAAACAGGGGGAATTGTCAGGAGCTATTTCCTTGGTTTAGAGTTGCAAATACAGCCCTGAGAGGTACAAGCTCAACCAAACACGCAGATTGAGATCTGCTGATACGTGTGCTGTGTTTTTCACAGCAGCTAAATGTTCTCAGAGGAGAGACTTCACCCGGGAAGGGGGGAGGAGGTTGTCTGGGAACATTCTGTTTGCCCAGACAAATGTTAACATTGTATGGTGAAAGAACTTTGTATCTATTTCTGATGCTCTAGGAAGGTATATAAGGACTGGGCTAAATAAAGTCGGTAGGCAGTATTAACTGAGAGCCTTCAACCTCAAACTTGTGTCCCTGTGTGATCAATCCCGACACTCTCCGCAGAGACTCGGTCCAGGCTGCGCGGGCGCGGCAATAAATGTTAAGCAAACATCATTTCAATGTTACTCTCAATGACAAGTACCAGAAGTGCAAATTGTATCTGTTGCCAGTTTAAGAGTTGAAACTACTGCTTTAATGTCAAGCTGAGTGTGTAAATGATGTTTTGTGAGAATTGGGAAGTCTCACTCATGAGTTGGGTTTTAATAGGGAGGTATACTATTCTTTGAAGCAAAAGAGAACAGCAAGAAGTTTTACAGAGGAAGGAAAAATGGGCTATGAAGAGAGAATAAGCTTCAAACATAGGGAAGAGTGGAAATCTGACGAAATGTTGCTGCCTTCCTGTCATTTTGCACAGGAGAAACTGATCAACTAGAAATATTACCAAGGACAATCTAAATTCAGGCCAAGGCAACCAACCCACCATCAAAGCTTCGTTGTCAGGCAGCGTTAGATTCTGGTAATAGCTTAGGCCTCTTCAACTGTGCATTGAGACAAATACTTAACATTCCTAAGTTATACTTTATAAACATTTGTAAAAACAGGGTAACATCATTATCCACCCTATATGCTTATTGTGAAAATCAAATGAGATAAATGTATATGTAGCACTAGTCTAGTACAGTGGTTCTTAACGGAGGGAAGTTTTGCTCACCAGCAGGGTATCCGGCAGTGTCTGAGGACATTTTTTTGTGTGTATGATCATAGCTGAGGTCAGGGGGGTGGCTATTACTAGCATCTAGTGTGTAGAGACCAGGGATGCTGCTAAACATCTACATACACAGCACAGCATCCTACATAAAGAATTATCTAACTCAAAATATCAATAGTGCCAAGGCCAAGAAACCCAGGGTTAGTGTCCATACACACATGATGATAGCTGACATTCCCTGAACAACCACACTCAGTGCTTAGTGTGTTCTCCAAACTTTCATGGGACTGGAACTAGTATTATCCCCAGTTTATACATTCAGAATTGACATGCAAAAAAGAAATCAAGCAATGTATACTAGGGCACACAACTAGTAGTAGTAGAACCAAGATTCCATACACGCTATTATTATTATACCTCATGGAAAAATTGTTCAGGCATTGTTACATGTCCAACTCTTGGCATCAGAATGACATTAAATAGTTGTTAGTTTTTGTTTGTTTGTTTGTTTGTTTTTGCTTTGATTCAAACATTTTCCTATCCTGGACATAACCATATGTTGCGTCTTTTGATTTCCATACTCGTGCTTTCCTTTAATGTGGACAGAATGAAAATGAAGTAATTGTTTAGAAAGGAGAAAACTTAGCATTTCCTGAGAGTGTCTGAAAAAGACAATTGCCAGATCTACTTTAAGAGAAATCTTTTTTTGTGTGTTAAAAATCAGTAAAACCTGACTTCAATAGCCACATTAGGTCCTCTGTAATGCCGAGGTCAATAGCTGCTCTTGTAACAGTGCTTTGGTTTAAGCACTGCTGCAGGCCTGTGCTAAACTTGAACCTGCGATCAAAGAGAGAAAAGTCATCTGACTCTATCGCTGTTATTTTATGGTCTGAAATTCTTAGGATCTGTACATTTATCCAGTTGTCAGTGATGTGTCATTGATTGTTTTTTTTTAACAATCTTTTGCATCGATGTGTTTTGGAAGGTATTTTTCTCCTCTTTACATCTTCCTTCAGGGAAGCAGAAACATAAGCCGTGGAATGAGTATGTGTGTGAATCCCAAAGAATCATAGAAAGGCAACGAATGCTGAAGTGTGAGCACACACACAGACATTCTCAAAATTCTAACACACATTTATGGAAAATCTGGGGTCCTAAATTTTTTAAATAATTGTGTATTGAGTGAAGACAGTAAAGTATTTTTAAAAAGATGCAATATAGCATAGTGGCTAAAAGTGCAAGATTTACCATGAGATCAGTCTCTGAATCCAGTCTATACCATTCACTAGTTATGAGATCTTGACAAAGTGATCTGTCTACTCTGAGTCCCAGGTAACTTTCCAATAAAAGAAAGAAAGTCAAATTGATCACAGAGGAGTCTCCAAAACTTTTTTAAACATAATTTTTTTAATTTTACATCATATGCCAAGCACTATTCTACATGGTAAGGACCTCATGCAGCTTATAATAAACAGATTAAGATGAAATGTAATCTCAGCAATAATTGTTTTAAGGAAAGTGTTTCTAGATAAGCCGATAGTAATTATATATGACAATAGGGGTTTGTAAGGTGTCTGAGGAGGTATGCTACAATTTGGAACTTAAATGTTCTCCAAAGGCCTATGCATTAAGAACTTCATCCATGGAGAGATCCTACTGGGAGGTAGTAGAAACTTTAAGAGGTGAAGTCTAGTGGGAGGTCTTTAGATCACTGGGATCATGCCTTGAAGGAGATAGTGGGACTCTGGTCCCTTTCTCTCCCTCTCTCTTTTACTTCCTGGCCATGCAGTGAGCACTTTTGCTCCACCATGTGGTCCTGCCATGATGTGCTGCCCCACCCAAAGCAGCAGGCACTTCTGATTATGGAATAAAACCTCTAAAACTGTGAGCCAAAGGAAACCTTTCCTTTTTATAAGATGATTGCCTCAAGTATTCTTATAGTAACAGAAAGCTGACTAATACAAGGAGTCATCTGAACAGAGACATGAAGGCTATGTGACAGCAATTCACATGAATATCTGGGGAGGAGCATTTCTAGCAAAGAAAAAAACAAATAAAAGCCCTCCAGGCTAGAAAAACCTGGTGAATTAAAGAAAAAACAAAGAGATTGGCGAGGCTGGGGTTCAGGGATTTATGCTTTGAATTAAAAAGTTAGTCCGAAATTAAAATATATAGGAACTTACATGGACAGTAGGATTTTGAATTTTATTCCAACTGAGGTGGGAGACCATTGGCCATTTTTGAGTAGAGGAGTATCAAGTTCCAATTATGAGGTTCCCTGTGGTTCCAAAGTGTAGAACAGACTCCAGAGAACCAGCAATGGATTCAGGAGGACCAAGTAAAGGCCATTGCGGTCAGGAGAAGGTGTGGACTGAAAACACAAAGAAGACACGTGGATGTGACTGAAAGTGGCTAAACTCACGATGAGGTTGAAAGTAGGTACATTGCAACATCTAATAGAGTATAAGTTTCAAGAAATAAGAATGATTTCAAAGTTTGGGCCTAAGTATCTGGATGAAGGGAGGTACCATTTACTGAAGTCAGGAAGACTGAACAAAGAATTTAGATAGAGACATTAGTTAGATATCCATGTGAGAATATTTAATAGGACACTGGATATATTAGTATATATTCAGGCGACAGGTTAGGGATCTTAAAATTTGGGCATGAGTATCAAGGTATAAAATATAATTAAGCTACAAGGACTGAGTGAGATCCCTATAGAAGTACATTAAAATAAAAAAGAAAAGCAGTCTAGGGACTAAGCTCTGAAGGTCTTCAATATTTAGATGCCAAGAAGATGAAGATAATGCCAAAAACTCATGGGAGAGTGCTAGATTCAAATGAATAAAGTGCTTTAACAAAGAGTGTGTGATCTACTGTCATGTGCTACAAAGGGGTTTAATGAGATGAGGAAAGAACTGACCACTGGCACTGACAACACACAGGCCATTAGTGACCCCAAGTAGAAAAGATTTAGTAGAGTGATGGGTACCGATTCACCTTATTTAGTGGGGTGGGGCCAATAGGGAATGACAAGAGAAGAAGTGAGGATGGAAAAGGCAATTAACATATTTTTTCTGAGAATTAAATAAGAAAGCAAACATGAAGCATTTAACTCAATGCTTGATCATTATGAACTACAAATAAATAAGTACCATCAGTATTTTTTTCACTTTTATGTAACTATTCTCTATTACTCAAATATTAACTATATATATAGTTAGACTAATAGATATCCAGAGCAAAAGAAATACTTATATATGAGATAATTAGACATAAATTTTTTGGTATACACCAGCATATATATGTTTAATAATTTTACAAAAAATCATGTCTCATTATCTCATTTTATCTTCACTATATTCTATGGAGGAAAAAGATAACCATGTGAGTTTTTCCCCATGTTATAGCTGACAAGGCTTAGGCTCACCATTTATGATTTTCCCAAAGTTATGTATAAAGTTCAAAATGAAACCAATATCAGGTGATACTGCATTAGTCAGTCTCACGTTACTGCAATGAAATGCCTGAGGTTATTAGCATATAACAAGAAAAGGTTGATTTAGTTCCCAGCTTGAAAGTTTAAATCTGAGATCAAGCAGCCCATTGATTTGGCCTCTGCTGAGGGTAGTGGAGGGCAATAGCAGGAGCACATGCCGTCAAGTGGTGACATCATGAGCCAAGAAGTAGAGAGAGGGGGATGGGCAAGCTTTCACAGTCCCTCTCAAGAGTGTGTCCCCAATGATCTAAGTGCCTCCCACCAAGCCTCGCCTCCTCAAGGTCCACATCACTTCCCCACACCAGTCTGGGGACCAAGCCTTTACACATGGACTTTTGAGGAAACTCACCCAAACCATGGCAGATACCTATTTTCTCTTTTTCAATAATGAATAATAAAAGTTCATTTATATCACAAAATGAAAAAATCAAACAATATCAATGAGAACTAGACAATGCAAATATCTGACCTGAATAATGAACACCCAGAAGATATTTTTAATTCATAAATTATTTACACATGCACTATTAACCATCTTGTACAATTTGTTCTTTGTAGATGTGGTCATATTCCCACCTCAAGTGAGAAAATGTTCTGCTTTAGAACCAGATTAAAATGTTTCCTTCATAAAAAAAATATGTAAAGGGAGATAGAAGAAGGGTAAAATATTTCTTTAAGCATACATTTAATCAAGCAAGAACTATTCTATTGGGCAACTACCCCTGCCAAGCCCTGGGATACATACTGGGGATACAAGAGGAAGTAGAATCAACATGACTATTGCTCTATGGGCATCTGTAGTTCAGTGAGAAACAGATATTAATCAAATTTGCAAATATTAACTTATTGAATTATAGGTATATGAAGGAAAAGAACAGGGTACCAAAGGAGGAAAAAACAGAACCAACATAACCAGTGTCACTGTAGCTGATATGTATAAAGATCAACAAAATGCCTGAATACTTTCCATGGGTACAATCTCTTCCAGAAGCTCAGAATGAAGAGAGACTCTCAAAAAAGACATAAATCCAGTAAGGCACTTTAGTAACAGATATGAAACCGGGCGTGGTGGCGCACGCTTGTAATCCCAGTACTTGGGAGGCGGAGACCAGAGGATCCAGGTTCGCGGCCAGCCTCAGCTACTTAGTGAGGCCCTCCGCAACTTCGTGAGACCTGGTTTCAAAATAAAGGATAAAAAATAGGGCCGGGGATGTAGCTTGGAGGTAGAATGCCCCTGGATTCAATCCCCGGTACTGCAAAAAAAAAAAAAAAAAAAAAAAAAAACAGATATGAAAGGGGAATCCGTTTGATTTCCTAAGGAATTCATCTTTCTTATTTCCAGATTAGTGAAAACAAGAAGCAGTGTACATCTTTCTACTCTCCTTGCAAGAGTCTTACTGAAACTGAGGCAAAACATTAAAAGAAATAAGCACTGAACTACTCTAAAATGCTTCCAAGTAGTGTTGGCTCCCCTCAAGACCTTAAATCATCAATATGGAACCTGCTTCCTCTTTCCACAGAGCTGAAATTTCCCATCCATGAGGGACTGGGGTTCCTTTGGGGTTGAAATCAATCCAAGTCCCGGGACCTTTCTAAGAAGCACGCATCCCATCAGTGATAGAATGGTTGGGGTGCATTCTCCAAATCACTTAATTCTCCAGTCGTCTTTGGTAGTGACCAAAGCAAGCTTTCTTGCCCACCCAGTCCTCTGTCCCCCAAACTTGCTTGCTAGTTGTTCTCACCAAGCCATGTCCCTCTGCTTCCTGCCCTCCTAAATCTTTCAAGTCTGTTCTCTGGAACCCTAATCTGATTAATACTTGCATCTTCACACTCTTTCTGAACAGTCTGTCTTCTGCCTTGGTTAGAACTCAGAGGTTCTAGCTGGGTGCGGTGGCACACGCTTGTAATCCCAGTACTCGGGAGGCTGAGACAGGAGGATCACAGGTTCTAGGCCAGCCTCAGCAACTTAGTGATAACCTAAAATAAAAGAATAAAATAGGATTGGGGGTGTATCTTGGAGGAAGAATGTCCCTGGGTTTCATCCCCCGTACCACACACAAGAAAAAATAAACCTCAGAGGTTCTAACTTGAAGTCTGTGAATTATATTTAAAAGAGTCAGTGAAATGCTTAAAAACATTTAAGTTTTCTTCTTGTTAGTTTTAAATATCTTTGTAAAATAAAAACTGTTGCTGTATTGCAAGGCTATTGTTTCAGTCCACATGGTCTAGGTTGCTTAGTGTCTGATCAAGTAACGCACAAGCAGCATTTAAGCCATATTGATTGCTTCCTATTGACATAGCTTTGTATTGACAAAAATCATGAAATGTCTCTGCCTGATGATTAAAGAGATGAGTAATTTTTTACTTAAGCATAAATTAAGTTGCTGAGAGCCTCAAAGATGATAGGGATGCTTCTACCTCCTTTGCTTTTGCTTTCATCTTTGAAATGGGATACAAAAGCCACAATCTTTCTTGTCTTGAAGGGTTTTAAAGAAAGGAACTGGGGAGCCAACAATACAAAGGTTTGTGTTGAATTTGTGGACTTATTTTTTATAAGATTACTTGATTTGGAAATACTGGAACATTATCAAAAGTGTGCCAAGCCAGCAATCCAGACTTACCCTGGACTCCTCTGTGCCCTTCGCCTTCACCCCATACCTATGGAGGTAACAGAAATAAACAGAACTCACCACTCTGGATGGAACCCCCTAAATAACTCTCAAATAGACCACTTCTGTCCACACAGCCACCATGCTTGTCCAAGCCAGTGTCATCTATCTTTTGGTTTTCATAATCATTGCGATCTTTTCTGCACCTCTACAGCTATTCCTCACTACCTTCAATTCTACTCTCAGGAAGGGTGATTCCCACAAGGCAAAACAGAAGAAAGAGGAAAAGGAGAGTGAGCATGCACTCCAGTAGTTTTTGAAAATACAACTCTGGAAATTCTGAGAAAGAGCTGTGATGGTGGAGAAATTGGATCAAGGTCCAGTTTCTTAAACAATCACTTTGTTTATGGAAGACAAAAGCTTTTGGAGCCATTTATATTGTAAATGAAAGCAAGATAATGCAATGAAGAAATTTGGAAGAGTCTTTTTGAGCCATGAGAATTGAACCCAGGGGCATTTTACCTCTGAGCTATACCCCCAGCCCTATTTTATTTTTTTGTTTTGAAACAGGGTCTCACTAGGTTGCTGAGAGTCTCACTAAGTTGCTCAGGCTGGCTGCAAACCTGCAATCCTCCTGTCTCAGCCTCCCAAGAACTAAGATGACAGGCATGCGCCACCACACCTGGTTTTGACTCATTTTTTTCTAACACTAAGCAATGTTAGTTTGTCACCTGGCTGGCCAGTACTGGAAGGAAAAAAATAATAATAAACTGACCACATCATAGTCTTTGTGGAGCATGGATCCCTGGGGACGAGACAGACAATAAACAAGAAAATGTCAATTATGTCATATGGTGACAAGTGCCATGGAGGGAAATAAAGCAGGGTGCAGGGACAGCAGCTGCGGGGGGAGGGCCTGCTGACATTTTATAAAAGGAGACCGGGGGACCTGGCTAAGAAGATGACATTTGAAGAGAGCTCCGGAGGAAGTTGTGAGTGATCCTTACAGATGTCTGTGAGAAGAATGTTCCAGGCGAAGAGAACAAGTGAAAAAAGGATTTGAAACTGGAGTGTGCTTGATATTTTTGATAGCTAGAAAGAAGCTCCATGTGTCTATATGAATCACTCTATCTGCACTGGTATATATTGGCATCAAATCTTGTTTTCCACTGAGAGAGTCATTAACTTCATCAGAAACCGAACATGATGGAGACCAGTTTTTTTCCCTAAGGTTTCATCAAGAAATCAGAGCAGAATGTGAAATTCTTTACTACTATGCTGGAATTTTCTGATTTTTCTACAGGGCAAATCTTTAAGCATCTGATCAATGTCCGGACAGACATTTCATTTTTCTTTTTTCTTTTTTTTATCTAGAGAGAGAAAGAGAGAAAGGAAAGGGAAGACAACTCCAAGAACCGTGTAATTCACAGCCTTCCTCTCCCTTCCAGGTTCTACCATCATTCCTAGAAAGTTGTGCTTACAGGTGGTTAAAAGTTGGTCTCCAAAATCTCTTTATTTCTATAATTCTTATGACCTTCTCCACCATGCTAATTCTGCTACTAACATCCTGTACAGTAGCCCTGGTCCTTTGTCACTACCTGAAATGTTCTTATTAAAACATTGTAATCTAACAATTACAACTCCTATCCTTGCAATCCCCTTGCTCAGTTACTTGCTCCATAGCCACCACCGCCAAGTAGTTCACTGGTTAGAACGAGTGCTCTGGGGCCGGCTGCCCCAGGCTAATTGCAATTCTGCCACCTTCAAGATGTGTGGACATGATCAAGTTTCCTAATCTCTCCAAGCCTCTGTTTTTTCTTATGAAAATAATAGTTGTGGCTGGGAGGATAATATTACCCACAACATTTAGCATGACAGTACTGAGGAAACACAATAAATCATAGTCATTTTTATTATTACTTGACCTCCCTGAGACCTCTAGTTGCTTCATTCCTCTACTTTCTTCTTTATTAACTGACACAATGTGGCGTTCTCTTTAGTCACTCATCAGCCAGCATCTTCAATTCTCCCTGCCAAACCCCAGCCCTAGATTAAACAACAACACCAACAAAAGCATGCCATGTGGTATGGTGCCCTAGGGGTAGTGTAGATGATCAGGAAAAAATATTGTTAGTGAACCAATGAATGAATGAATGCTACCATAATCCAAGGCCTCTAGACTCAGTGGGACCCTCAGCACTGCCCAGCAGCTTGATTTCCTAGTCATTGCTGTCCTTTTTCCAAGGCTGTGATTCCAAATGCTCTCTACCCTTCTCAAACTCCGAGCCTACTCCCTGACTTCTCAGGGACTACAATCTGTGTATCTTCCTCTCATTCCTGCTGCCCTACTCTACTGGATCTCCCAATCAATACTGAATCCTGTGTGAGTCTCTCTCCTACCCAGATGAAGACAAAATATCCTGAAGCCTAATCCATCTTTCCCCATAGCCTCTCCAGTGCTTGCTCTATTTCATTCCTCCTTTACCCACCCAAAGTTCACAGTCCATAACAATTTACATCCCCCAGACTCTCCTATGTGATGTGCAACCTCAACACACCATGGGAACTGCTCATGTCAATATTATTCTTGCAATAGAAGCTTGGCATTTTGGTAGCAATTGACATGTTGACCTCTTGATCTTTTTCCTGAAAGCTTTCTTCCTTCGAGTATTTTTTCATAATAACAGCTTTATTGAGATGTTATTCACATACCATAAAGTTTACCCTTTTAAAGAATACAATTCAATGGGTTTTAATATGTTTACAAAATTGGGCATCAATCACCACTGTCTACTCTACTACAGAGTACTTTATCACCCAGAAACAAATCTTGTGCCCATTAATAGTCACTCACTGTTCTTTTCTCTCAGGGAAGACATTAATCTACTTTCTGTCTCTGTGGATGTGTCTACTCTGGACACTTCATGTAAATGGAATCATCCTTTTGTATTTCACTTAGCATGTTTTGAAGGTTCATGCATGTTGTAGCTAGCATGTATCAGAACTTCCCTCCCTTTTAGGGCTGAATAATATTCCACTGCATTGATGTATTACATATTAGTAATGTGTTCATCAATTGATACGCATTTGAGCTGTTTCCACTTTTCTAACTTATGAACAATACTGCTAAGAATACTCATATTTAAGGTCTTTATTTTTTTACTCCTCTTTGGTACTGGGAGTTGAACCTAGAGGCATTATACCTTTAAGCTATACCCTGAGCATTTTTTATTTTGAAACAGGCTCTTACTAAGCTGAGGCTGGCCTTGAACCTACGATCCTCCCATCTCAGCCTTCCAAGTACTGGGATTACAGGTATGCACCACCATGCCTGGATTCATGCACAAGTTTTTATGTGAACATGTTTTCAGTTCTCTTTGGATATATACCTAGGAGTGGAATTTTTGAGTCATGTGGTCACTCTATGTTTAACTTTTTAAGGAATTAACAAATGATTTTCCCAAGTGACTATACTAACAATATGCAAAGGTTCTAATTTCTCTACATCTTTGCCATAATTTACTATGTTCTTATTTATAGTCATTCTGCTGGGTTTGAAGTAGTATCTCATTGTGTTTTACATTTGCATTTCCCTAGTACCTAATGATACTGAGCATCTTTTCATGTGTTTATTAGCCATTGATATATTTTCTTTGAAGAAATATCTATTCTTCCCTTGGCATTTGAGATCATTAACTACTGATTCTTCTCTATCTCTTGTGTGGGCTGTACTTATTTTGTTCTTGCTTTTTATGTCAATATTTCTGCTTTTTCTGGCTCAGATCTTATGCCTGAGTGACCTTATCCACTCCTAGGCATTTGTTAAAATCTGAAAGTTAATTATTTATAAATCTGCACCTGCAGTTCAGATCTCTTTGCCCATATCCAGATTTGACTATTGAACTATCTTTTGTACATATTAAACCTAAGTTCATTGTTCACCCCTAAACCCCAACCGATTATTCTCACAAGGAATCAGCCAACCATTCAACACATTACCCAAGCCCACATCCCAGCAGTCCTGCTCTTCCCTCTCTATCTACCACACATCTAGAATGACCATTTCCACCTAGTTCATCCTCTTAAAATTTTCCCTAAACAGGTTCCTCCATCCTTTCTTTGTTATCACTGTTCTACGTCATCCATATTATTAGTTACCTGAACTACTAGAAAAGGCCCCTACTCTGTCCCTGTCTTTTCATTTACTTATTATATATGTGTGGTACTAGGGGTTGAAAGCTATACCCCCAGCCCTTTTTATTTATTTATTTATTTTTTGTTTTGAAACTGGATCTCACTAGGGTGCTGAGAGTCTCACCAAGTTGCTGAGGCTGGCCTCAAAACTGTGATCCCCCATCTCATTCTCCCAAGTACTGGGATTATAAGTGTGCACCACCACGCCCAGCTATCCCTGTCTTTTTAACACCATTTCAGTCCCTCTTGCCAGCATGAATAGAGGCTAACCTGCATAAGGACTACATTTCCTAATCTATCTTCCCTCTGCATCTTTCATACAGAATTACCAAGCAGAATCATCCTCCAGGCTAAAGGACAGGAGTGAGCATGGTGGAGTGGTAGCCACAGAGGTCTTTCAAAAGCACAGCAGAGAAACTATCTGGTTAACCTGCCTCAGCTTTCATGGAGGTCCTCCTACAATCGTTCTCAACCTTGGCGTTGCACAAGCAACACCCAGAGCTTTACATTTTCTTTTCCTTTTAATACTATGGCTAGGCCCTGTTCCAGACCAACTAAGTACAGTCTCTGGGGATCCAGACCAAGTTTGGTAGTATTGTAAGCACTCCAGGTGATTCTGATGTGCAGCCAGGATTAGGAAATGTTGCTCTGATGTCCAGCCGGCCCCTAACTTCCTGGTTGCCAAGCCTAAGCCCAGATCAACAGTAGCTCCCAATTCAGCAGCTGTCTCTGGTGTGGCTAAGGCAGCTTGATTTCTGAGCAGAAGGTGGTGGCTACAAATGCAGCAGTTCCTTGGCCAACCAGCATGGCCTTGTGACTTGTGCAATTGTTGTTTCTGGAAATAGCCTAGAGCCAGCTTCTCCAACCCTTCCAGAAAAAGCCTGTAAGCTGCTTAATACCCTGTAATAAATCCCTTTGTGCTAAAACTGGCCAGAGAGTGTTCTGTTGTCTGCTACTGAGCCCTGACCAATACAGCCATCTAAATTCCAAGTATGACCATATCACATTCTTGCTTTAAATAATTCAGTGGTTCAACAATTGTTCCCACATTAAATCTAAAATGCCTTTTATTGACTTACAAGAGCTTTTGTGATCTGACACCTGCTTTTATGAAATGCATGTTGAAACTATGCATTAAAAGTATTTCAGAAATGCATATATTCATTGAGAAATTACACATGTAAGAATTTAAAAGGAAAGATGGGTAAAACTTGGTGTGCAAAAATACACATCACAGAATCATGAATTAGTATTTTTCAAATGTAAACAACCTTTATATCCATAAATAGAAGTCTAGTAAGAGATGTGTGGTATACTCATAGGGTAAAATACTTTCCATTAATGACTGAATCTCCAGGTGGTACTGTTGTGAGTAGTTACTATTATCTTCCTTATATTTTACTCTTTCTCATTTTTTTCAGAAAATATATATTATATGTATTGAAAAAAACTAATAAAAATATTTTCACTTTAGGAAGAAGAATTTGATGTTCAGAGTGGGTGGACCAAACCAAATTTGCAATCACCTTTAAAGAGCAAGGCCTCAAGAAGACAGCCCCTTTCTGAGTGACTAATGGACAATGGCTCTCCCCAAAGTTTCCTCTGTGCAAGCCATGTTGGCCATGGTGATAGCTTTTCTGAGTAGAAAGGAGGTGAAAGGAAGTAGTGTAAGAGCACAGAGGAACTCAATACCTTGAAAATAGTATTTCTTCACCTGCCTACCGGATGACAGTTTAAAAAGAGCGCTCCATAAAAGAAAGAGATCAAAGCAGACCTCAGGGAATTAAGAGACATCTTCAATATTCTCTGCTATCTCCTGCTTTCTTTGCTCCTCCTTCGGCTGCACGTGTTGTACTGGAAGGGAAAGTAATTTGTTATTGATTAAAAGCACATAACGATAAGGAATCATAAAAACATGTTTCTAGTACCCAGCATCACCAGGAGCTCCTTACCTAGCACCTGTAAGAACACTGTCTGTTGGAGATTTCTGCATCACCATTATTTTAGGTAGGGAAGTTGAAGCTCTGGAAAATTAAGTCCCTTGCTCAGGTCAGACAACTCCTAAGTGGCAGGTCAGGTTTCTTAGCTGACTTTCTCTATAAGTTCTGAAATGAAAGTTTACAGAAATAATTCGGGTCTCATCCAGGTCTGCATGTAAAAGGGAGGATGAAGGAGAGAGGGAAAGAGTGGAGGGGAGACAATAACTAAGAAGGTGAGTATCCTGGGAACCAGGGAGGCCTTACTGATCTCTTTATAAAAGCAAATGTAGCTGGGGTGTGGTGACACACACTTGTAATCCCAGTACTTCAGAAGCTGAGACAGGAAGATCACAGGTTTGTGGACAGCCTCAGCAACTTAGTGAGGACCTCTGCAACTTAGTGAGACACTGTTTCAAAATAAAAAATAAAATAGGGCTGGGGGTATAGCTTGGAGGTAGAATGCCCCTGGATTCAATTCCCA
Source organism: Glis glis (assembly GCA_004027185.1). Lineage (NCBI taxonomy): Eukaryota > Metazoa > Chordata > Mammalia > Rodentia > Gliridae > Glis > Glis glis. Next base: position 19,129 of record PVJS01018993.1, on the reverse strand, counting down.
ATTCCACAAAAAACAAAATAATAATAATAATAATAATAATAATAAACAAAAGCAAATGTGAAGGTAAACACTTTTTAGGGACAAATCTGTGGCTAACACAGGAGAGTGTTTGTGTGTACACAGGCCCATTCATGCTGAGAGGGACCCCAAATTCCTCCCTCTGTGATATGCTGTTGACCATCCTGAACATGAAGTAGTCTGCAAGGACCAGTGTGCTTTCATCTTCTTCCTGCCAGTGTATAAACAGCTTCCTATGCTGCTAATTTTTAATTTAAAAAAGTATACCACAGTAAATTTCTACTTTTAAAATGTAAAATGTTTGCAGAAGTAGATAGTAACTAAAAAGAAAAGAAAAACCTCACCTTCGATGTCTTTCCCAGTCTACCACTTGCATCTTTTGTCTAAAGATGACTGGAGTCCATTAGTATCGTTTCTGACTTGTGAGAAGATCCATGTCCAGAATAAAGCCCTCTTCTCTACTCCTAGGCATGAATTTTAAAGAAAGGTTCATATGTGCACACAAGTATAACATAAATAGAGAAATGTTCATTGTAGCATTGCTGATAATAATGAAAAAACTAATGTGCATCAATAGAAGTGTTCTTAAATAAATGATAGACAAGCCACACTTTGAAACAAAATATAGTAACTAAAACTAAGGTAGACATAGAACAGGAATGTTTAAAAATAGCTGCCTATCATCCCTTCCTCTTAAGGGTCTTGGTGCCTGTCCAGGAGGGAACTCTGGTTTAGAGAGTTCTAGGAAGAGCTTTTTTACTCTTTACACCCAAAATAGTGAATAACAATACTCTTCAAGCCTGATCATTAAAGGGAACTGGAAAAAGCAGAGTGAAAATGCATTCGACAATATAAAAAGTAAATGACCTGCATGGATTGAAGGAGGCCAACACAATGAAACCATGCTAGTAAGACATTTAAGTTATTTTTGTTACTACCTCTGGCTCCATCCAGGCATCCAAAATTTTCACGGTCTCTCGCCCTTCCTACTATCAGCTCAAAGACTGATCCGAAATCAATCATTTACAGCTTAGTGGGAGTATGTTTCAGAGCCAACGTAGACCTGGTCGAGCTGCTCAGGGACCTATTCCCAGAAGTTACTGGGCTAGAGAAATATATGTAGATAAAGTATTTCATCTACTCATGCAGTAGAATTGCTTCCTGCTATTTCTACTATTTTAATACTTTTAATATAAGTGTATAGTTTTCTCCTATGAAGGTCCAAATGTGCTTTTGTGAACTAGCGTGGAAGATAATTATTTTTTAACATTGTTCAATGAAGGGATGTGACCTAAATTTCAAAACAATTGACATTCATAAGTTTAGAAAGCAATGTTTCTACTTGGAATTACTTACAGTGCTAAGTCAGAAATTAAAGGTATTTAAACAGCACAAATTGCTCTTGAAGAGACATATTTGCAGGGTCCTGAGTATCCTTGCTGAAGATAATGGGAAAACACTGGGGTTATGAGCAAGAGTGACAAAATAAAAGTGACACTTACAGAAAATCAATTTGTTAGTGGTGTGGAGAATGGACCAGAAAGGACAGAGGTGGAGGCAAGGGAATTAGAAAGTCCCAGCTACATATATGTCACTAAACAGTTTATCTTACATATCTGACTTTACTCATTCATCACAACAGTAATGTGATGTAGATATTTTGATATTCATTTGACAAATAAAAGTATTGATCCTTAAGGAGATAAAATCGCTTTTCAAAGATCACATTGCTATTAAATATCAGTGCCAATCAGGGAGAAGAGGGAGTACAGAATCAATTTATGACATCCTAGGACAAGAGACCTTAGATCAATTACTATGATAATCCTCTTAAGGGTCTTGATCCTCTCACAGGACCAATGCTTCCAACTTGGCCGATCACTGGAACCAGATGAAGAGCTGTTTAGAGAACCGAGTCCAGCACTCCAAGCCAGCATTGTTCTGATAAATGGTCAGGTTAGAGAACCTCTACTGCAAACCATCCACTCATTTGGACTGAAAAAGGAACCAGATCCAAGGGATGATTCATTCAGTGGCAGACCTGTTGGATTTGAGATCATGGCAAAGCATCCAACAAGATCAACAAATAATTTAGCTAAAGAGATGAGACCTGGGATGGGGAGAAATAAGTTGAGAGGAATAAATTATGGTGTTATTAGCATGGAGATGATACATGGAGTCGTGGAAGGTATTCCAGGAAGAAAAGAATTAGAGACTGAGGGTAGAGCTTTAAAACATACCCGGGAAGAGGAAAAAGAGCAGTCAACATGGCTGACCAGTATTTAAACAGAGGCCAAACCAGGAGGATTTGATGCCACAGAAGCTAAAGGAATAAAGTCCAGTTTTACAACCACCAAGACCAATATGCACAAAGAAAAAATGGATTTAATAATTAGAAAGTTACCTATGAATCCTAAGAATATTATCTGAGATAGAAGGCAGGTGATAGAGCACTGATTAAGGCATGAAAAAAGGAAGGCAGCAGGTGTAGGACTCAAAGAAATTTGGTAATGAAAGAAAGGGAGGAAGAAATGGTAGCATGTGGATCATACTACTGTATAAAAGTGTTTCAATCATACTACCGCATAGAAAGTGTTTTGCTACTGTCACTGAGGTATTTGGCTATCACTAAGTGCAAAAGCCTAACTTATTTTAATTGTGAAAAATTTTGTCCCAAACTCAGAAATGTCCACCAAACTCAGGATCTCTGGGTAGTTTTTCTCTGTGTGGTTGAGGGAAGTACATTGCACTTGCAGGAAGAAGCTCTTGGAGCACATACCAGGTATAAAAGACTGCTCTCATCGTGAGACCTCTCCAGCACAGCTGATCAGCCTTCACCCCCTGGACGTGGCTCTGGCACTTGACACTGTCTTGGAACAGAAGAACTGGGGGTCTTTATGTGCTAGCAGCTAAGGCAGGACTTTGGTCCCATGAAGGGCCTGGGCTAGCTTGTCCAAGATACTGTGATACCTGTACTGTGGAATATGTGCCTCTTCTTTACTTGTGCTCAGGTGGAATGAGGGAAGATGTGAAATCCAAGTTTGCTTTATGCTTGTTTTCATGATGGATGTGGGTTTCATGATCCCCTTTTTCTAGTGGGAGGGCTGGTGGGGGTGGGGCTCTGGACCTTTGGGTCATGTGCTCTAGTCTGGCCCAAATTCTTCCTGATGAGATCTGGGTCCTGAGTCAACGTAGCATTACAATGTCACTTCCTTTTCCTTTTCTTTATTCCTTCCATGCACATCTCCCTCATTGAGAAAGTTGGCTTTGGTTTCAAGTAGGATTCAGATACTCCAGGGTCTCCTGCCCATGTGGCGACTCTAAGCCTACCTCAACTTCCAAGGCCAGATTTGGACTGGGATAAGAAGCCCACAGTGTCTATAGCCAAAAGGACAAGCCAAGTCAAACTCTACAGGGGAAAATTAAGGTTTAAACAACATAGAGACCATATACTAGCAGCAAATACCATCTCAGTTTTAACTAATAGCTTCCACTCCCATTTCACAGAGTAAATATAGACACCCCATGGGAATGACATCACTTTCCACTGCCTGCATCTCACCCTCCCCAAACCCTCCTCTTACAGTACAGGAGAGTCCTTTCTTCTATGTTAGGTCAATCCTTTTATGTAAACATGACATTCTATCCTTCTTGCCTACTTGGGACCCTTCCTTTCCCTCTAACTTAAACTATTGATGATCCCCTTTTTCTTGTAGCTTCATCTTCTCCCTTTCAACTGGATCTTTCTTTTTATTTTAAAAATTTTGGAGGTTCTCCTTCAATTTAAAAAAACCTTTCCTTGGCCAGCATGGTGGTGCACATCTGTAATCCCAGTACTTGGGAGGCTGAAACAGGAGTAACACAGGTTTGAGGCCAGCCTCAGCAACTTAGTGAGACTCTTAGCAACTTAACAAACCCTGTTTCAAAATAAAAAATAAAATATGGCTGGGTGGCTGGGAGTGTAGCTCAAAGTAGAATGCCCCTGGGTTCAATCCCCAGTACCAAAAAAATAAATATATCCCTAGATCTGCATCCCCCTTCGTTTGCCACGTATCTCTCAGATTCCCTTCAAAGCTAGATTTCTCAGTAAAGAGGTCCAGCTTCATATTTCCTATTTCCATCAGCTTCTCTTTCCCTCCCCAACTTGCTCTCAGCTTGTTGGCCTACTGAAGTCATCCTAGATTCTCATTTTGGTCACTCACCTTGGGACATATTCAGTTGGCATTTTCAGTTTGCACCTGACTGGAACTCTTAGGAATCACTCCCAGGACTGGTCACACCCTCGTCTAGAAACTCTTCCCCAGCTCAAGTCACAGGACCCCCATTGTCCTGTGTCCTCTTGTTTTGTTTGCTTCTTCTCACTCTTCTTTCCTGATCCAACCACACTTGACTATTAATATTTTGGCTACTGGTAGCATCATTTCCCAGCCGTTTTCTCAATCTCTTCTCTCTCCAAGTGATCTCTGCCATGATTGTAGCTTCAACGACCACCTGTAATAATGACCTCCCACTGTGTATTCTCATGCCAGTCTTCTGCTTCCTGCCTCTATTCCTACAAACTCAACTTTTCTACTTTAAAATATCCATTAGTATAACGACCCTCAGCAGTTTAGCGAAACCTCATTTCAAAAATAAAAAGAAATTAAAAAGGCTGGGGGTATAGCTCAGAGGTAGAATGCCCCTAGGTTCAATGCCTAGTACCAAATGGTGGTAGTAGTAGTAGTAGTAGTAGTAGTAGGAAGAAGAAGAAGAAGAAGAAGAAGAAGAAGAAGAAGAAGAAGTTGTTAACAGAAGAATTTCTTGACAACATTTGTTGAACCATTAAATTCTATTCTTTGAAGTGTCAGACTGCCCTTAGAAGGCTTAAAATAAAAGATTCTGAAAAATAAAATAGTCTCATATATAAAATAGATTTTTAAAAATTAAGGTGATAGAACACACAAAATAATCTCTTTAAGATTGTTTAAGATTCTTAGTTAATTGCTATTAATTTTTGAAGATCAAGCATTATCTCCTCCAGAAAGCCTGTCTTGATTCCCTAGTCTGACCTAAGTACTCACCCCCACACACACACCTCACACACACCACTTCCTGAACCTCTGTAGAACCGTGGGGATATCTCTTTGAAAACACTTCCCCATTGTTTTGAAATACATTGATCTCTTTTCCACCAGTCTCTAACTTCCTTTAGAACAGTAACATCATCTTATTCTTCTAATGATTGCTAATTCCTAACATAGTATCTGGCACTTAGTAGATGCTAAATAAGTTTTGGTCAAAGTGAACTGAATTCTTGAAGACTTTCATAGATGCTATCAATTTTATAACCTGATTCACTCATGCATTAGCTTTCAGCCTGTTTTTCAGCTAATCCCTGTTCATACCTGTGAAGAGTGATAACATATCATTTCATAAAGACTTTCTGGACCACTTTCAAGGTGCCAAATATCATTTTAAAAGACTTCTGATCAATACTAGTTTAAATTAGATATCGGAACATCCAATGTATACATAAGTGTTTGCAGTATTTATATAAAGCTAAACTCCACAGTTTCTTCCATTTCCTTTCCTTCATTTGGCATGACATTTTAACTGATATTCCTGCATGGCTGGACTGAGCAAATGCATTTCTATTAGAGCCAGTAGTCCCCCATGGGATTCAGCCAACAGGTGTTCCAGCTTCATCATTTTATATGTACTTTCCCTTTATTTGTTTTATTATCAGAACAAAAGAATTTACTGTGGTTGCTGTAAGAGGCTAGTTCTACTTAAATAAGCAAGGCTTTTCTGCATTTCATGTAAAATGGAAATATAGGGGCCAACTGTTCCCCAGCTTTGTGTGATATGTGGCCAACAGAGAGCATCTTGGTGTTTTCTTTCCTACACCTTCAATCAGCTCTGAAATTCTGGGGGAAAGGATCTTCCAGGAATATATCTTTATAGTCACAACACTTGGTATCCCATGAACAGAGGAAAAATCCTACTCTAAGAAACTATAGTTTATATCCCCTAATATAGCTTCCAAAATTATATACCTGAGTTCATAAATTCCAGAAAACTTTCTTCAGTGTGCATATAACTTGTGGTACCCATCTGCAACCTTCACATATCTTTAATGCACTACAATTCAGTCTTTAAAAAAAAAACAACGAGAAAGGTATGCAAATGTTTGATTCATTTCTTTGAGTAGGAACTTCCTGGGGGAGGATGTATTTCAATGTCTTCAAGTTATGTATTTTACCTTTGAGGGAAAAATGGTTAGGGTTAGGGGAAAGTCATTTTTCTATATTCTTAAGTGTTCTAGTCATAGTTGTATTTCCAAAAATATTTATGATACTCAATTTCTTTTAGAAAGTCAGATTTTCCATGTCCTAATCTTGAACTCCCCTGACATTGCTTCTTTCTTTGTTTTCCAAAATTTTGTGTCCTATGTTGCAACCGCGCACTTTCACACACATACACAATATTTGCATTCTTATCTCAACATAGAATTCTGGCAAAGCTCTTTGAAAACTTACTTCATTTCCTGGACTCATTTCAATTGCACTTTTTACCTCCTGTCATTCCCCCTGTCCCAGATCTCTTGCCCCAACAGAACTAACATTCTTACAAGTTCTATTTTGGACTAACAAGCTGAAGAAACATCCCCAACCATTACTGTTCTGCAGCAGTCCCTACTGGTAAGAGCCACTGCCCAACACAACTGTCCTTTCTCAGCTGGGCACATCAAGCCTGGTGTGAAACCCCCAACAAGATGTGCCACCGTCCAGCCACAAGTAACCACCAGGTCAGCAGATCCTGGAACGAGAAGTTGCCTACCATCTGTAGCAGAGCCACTGTTCCTTGTTTGCAGTGTGGAAAGAGAATGCCAGACAAATGCATACTTTTTAGGAGTCTTTATTTTCCTTGTTTCTAGAACACAGAAGGAAAAAAAAAGAGGGGATTTGAAACTGTGACTAAAATGATAAAAGGAAATCAATGCAGCAAAACACAGACCACCTGAAAATCTTCAGTGGAAGCACGAATTGTGACATGATGTCAAAGAGGCATTCTTTGCACAGAGAAGGCATATTAAATTATGCTAGTGCTGACTGCTCTTCCAAGGACTGTTGATAGATGCTTAGAAGAGGAAAATCTTCCTTTCTTGTTGACCTTAAAAGCTATCTTACCCCGGGCCTTAAACCTGTAAATGTGAACATAAAACATTTTTTCCCTGATCCCATAAAAAAATATTTTCAACCTGTTCTCTTTAGTTGTTGCTTATCATCTGATCTGCCCATGCATATAGAAAGATCTATGTGTACATATAGAGAGATAGATGTATAGAGATATTAATTCTCAGCTAAAGAATAAATACATTTATCATTCAGAATGGCAGAGCCAGGGTGGAAAACACCCAAGTGATTGCAATTTGCTTTGCCATGCACCCATGATAACTCCCTGCAGTGGAAAGAAAATGGAGCAGGCAGGTTATGATAACAGAATATATCTATTTTTCTCACATTTATCATTACATTTAAGCCAATCTTCCCAAGCAGTATGAAATGTACACATGTGTAATAGGCATGCTATTCTCCTAGGACTAGATTGAATGAAAAACAAATAACTAAAAGCTGCACAATTTATTTACATGAACTTGAATCATGGTATGGTGAAAACAAGACGTTGATGAGGAGAAATGAAAGAGACAAGAACAATGGGAGACAGGAAACAGGACACAGAAGACAAACTGATTTGAAGATTTGGAGTGCGTGGCTATTTTGGTATCAGGAAATCCATCTTCAAAAGGAAGGGTGAATAAGCCTAAAACAATGGAAGACACATTATTGGGGTTTTTTTTTGTACACAACCTCAGCAGGAAAAACATCCTTTCAGAAGGGTAACCTTGGGGTGACTTCTAATTCCCCCTGATGAATAGCATCATGTTATTTAACAGCAAATAGTCCCACCAGGTGTGTCAGTTACTATTCACCAAACAGGTATTCTGTTTAGATCAACTGGTGATCTTTGTAGATCTCTGATGGGCAAGCCAGGGTACCAGAGGTCATCAAAGGGTGGGTGATGAGAATAGGACCTATTTTAATGAACTAGAATCATCCCAGTGCCTTCTTTTTCTATTTGAGAATCAAAATTTACCTCAAAGAACCATCTAGATGTTGCAAAGCAACACAAGCCTAACTGATGTGACAGTAGCCTCTTGGGCAAAGCAGTTAAGCAGTTGTACCTCTTACAGAAAACAAAGGCAAAGAAACCAAAACAAAATACTATATGTTCCCTCAATACAAAAGATGCACTTTCAAGTTGTGACAAGGGACTTTGACTTATGACAACCCTTAACTCAAAGTATCAGAAAACAGATGAGCAAGTGTGAAGTCATCTGACCTTCGCATGGGCTCTATTTGGCAGACACTTTCAAAATACTACCCAAGAAATATCACTTCCATAAAGCAATGCAAAAATGTCACTAATATATTACTGTATCTGGCAGGGGAAATGCTCTGGAATTTATTCATTGTTAATGAATTTACAATAGTAGTAGTATATTTATATGCTTTTGTGAAGAAAAAGAAAGAGTAAGGTTTCATTATGCCAATGGGTATATGCTCCTTTGACAACCTTCTTCTTAGCAGCGATGATAAAAACAGAATCTTGGGGGGGGGGATGTCACGAGGGTGCAGCTTATTAAATTTTGTAAATCATAAAGCTTGTCTGCAAATGCATAGCACTGCTGCTGATTTAGTCGTTGGCCTAGAAACTCTTCTGTTAGGACCATTAAACAGGTCCAGAGTGTAAGTTGCACAGTAAATTATACTCAGAAGAAACAGACAGAGACTTTCACCTCGTGTGTCTGTCTATGAAGTACAGACTGGCTGAGCCACGACAGCCGTGTGAGATGGTGTCAGATTTTTACAAAGAGGCATCATGCATCAGGCACCTTGATTGAGCCCACCTGAGACTGTTGCAGAGTTCTGTGAATTTTAATATCAAAAAATAGAGAGCTAAATTAAATTAGGCTTTTCCTATTTGAAAAATCTTCACAGCTGGAATAGATGCAACCAATATTTCTTTTAGGTTATGCCAGCTTTTACAGTCACTTTCAACAAATAGCTATCATTAGAAATAGCAAGGACAATGCAGTTGATCATTTAAAAATAAAGGGTTGACATTTGGACTGTTCCTTTTCCCTTAAAAGGAATAATGAATTGCCTATAGCTGCTACAACTGAAACACCCCTTTAGAGTCCACAAAGAAATGAGGCTATAAAGAAAGCAAAGCCATATGTCAAGACACCTGATCCAATTAATCATTCTTTGTAGGAAATTCTGTCATGAAACTAATGCTTTGTTTCTGCTGAGATGTAAACTGCTAACTAGTAGTTTAGAATTTATTCAGTTATTTAAATAAAGTTTTTTCCATAAAAAACTAATTTTTGAATGTTTCCAGTGGCCAGTTTATAAATAACCAATTATTACATTGGAATTGGGAAAGAAATTAGTTTTTCTAAAATACACAAACCAAAGGGAAATGATTTAGCACATGCCGTATAATATCACTGTGTTTATATTTTGAAGATATATATTACATTCTATAATTGTTGCACAGTTGAAACATTTAGCTGACTGAAAATAAATGTCAAAATTGCCCTCATTACACTTTTCTAATTTGGGGGTCTGGTTTTCATTCATCATAAAGAGAAAACTATCCTACTCAAGATCACTATAGGATGGAGTCTTAAATATAGTAGACATCCAATAAATGTTAGATGATGACAAACACAATCCTGCCCATTCCATAGACTTCATAATCATAAAATCCTCCCTCAATTTTCCATGGCAAATTAGCCTAAACCAATAGTAATCTAGAGCTCAGAAGCCCTCTTCTGGGCAGAAGAAAGCCAATTGTCCCCCAAGATTCTGGATACCCAGGACTTCACATAACATGATGTAACAGAACAGAATTTTCTTAAATTCATTGATTTTTTTCACACTTGGGCATTATTTTATGTTAAGATACAAGAATCAAGTTTGGAACATATGATTAAAATGTGGTTTGATATCTATAGAAGAAGGAAAGGACTAAAATTAATACTGAGAGAACTAATAAAGACAAATGTTCTGATTCACCAGGGAAGAAATAATGGATGAAAAATGGAATATGATTCAGCAGTGTGACACTGTCACCGAAAGGCAAATGCTATATCGGATTGCATTAATAGACATATCATGTAAAACAAGCAAGGTAATTTTTCTGTGGCAGCAGTTCCCAATTGGTGAGGTTCAAATTGGAAAAGTGCCTGTACTTTGGGGGCATGATCATTGCACAGAAAGTTGTATAGAGTTCACAGGAGAGGAATTCGTAAACACAAAGACAAAAAAGTAAATACAAATAAATAAAAATAAGTGATAGGAAGGATGGACCAAAAAACTATCAAACGCAAGGTTTACACCAGATTTGCTTTCAAAGATTCAGAGAAGTAAATCTGGGTTCAGTCCCAAACAAAGCCATGTAGGAGAGGACAAAATGACTAACACCAAAAGCATAAAGAGAACAAGGTCTAAAAAGAAGATGAGGGTCAGTCACTTTTATTAAGCAGTGATAGAGTCAGCAGTATATGGACCCCAGTTGTTTCAGACAATGACTTACCAGAAAAAAAAAAATCTCTAACATATAGTCATGCAATGATTCTATGGTATGTCTGGGATTCTGGTCACTGGATATACTCAAAATCATCAGTACACTCAGCCCTTTCAAAAGTGTTTTGGAGCCTGGTGTGTTGGCGCATGCCTGTAATCCCAGTACTTGGGACGCTGAGACAGGAACATTGCAGGTTCAAAGTCAGCCTCTTAGTGAGGCTCTCAGCAACTTAGCAAGACCCTGTTTCAAAAAAAAAAGAGAGAGAATAAAATGGGTTGGGGGGTGTAGGTTGTAAGTAGAATGCCCCTGGTTTCAATGCCTAGCACCAAAAAAAAAAAAGAGTGTTTTGGATTAATGAGTACATGGCTCGGGATACCTTTATAGGTTTATAGTTATTTTCTGCTCTATACAACATGATAGATTGTTAAAAGAGCACAATTGATAAAAATATGGGAAATTTATCTTGAAGTTATAGATTCCGTGGGTCACTGAATACCCATTTTATCAAAAATAAGTTATCTTACAATGAAAAGATAGGGGAAAATATTGGCTAATTTTATTGAGAATCTACAATATACCAAGCTATGTCCTATGCTTTTTTTTAAATAACACCCCATTTAGTACTCAAACAATATTAAGAGCTAAGTATCACTAGTATCACTAGTATCACTATGTTGCAAGTGAGAAACTGAGGTATAAGAAGATTAAGTCATTTTGCCTGCAAGTTCCCACAGTAAGAACTTTGAACTCTAGCAGGTTAGCTGCAGATCCTAGTAGTCTGTACTGCCTGTTGGTTACCTAGGATATACCGTGGGGGCTATAGGAAGCAAGTAGGTTGGGCTAGAATGACAGCTTAAGAGCACATTAGCAGATAATGATAGTAGATGATTAAAGCAATAACCCTATGAGGCAGAAGGAGAAAATCAGAATAGGATAAGGAAAATTTTACGCTCGATGAATGACATTAACATTAGAACACATATTGTGAAAGGCTAAGGAATATTCTCTCTGCAGTCTTTCTAAAATTTTCTTTTTTTTAATGTAGATTCTTTTATTGCTGAATTTTTCTTACACCACTCTCTTTTTTTAATATTCTAGTTTATTTTATTTTATTTTATGTTCATTTATTGGTGCATTGTAATTATACATTTTGATATATGTCAGGGTATCAACATCATACATGCACATATTGCTCATTTAGCCCTCCCTCCAATCCCACCCTATTCCCTCCCCCAATCCTCCCTTTCATGCTCCAGATAGTGATTGAGTCTTACAAGTTTGTGTATGTGCATCATGTGCTATAGTGTGTCAATAGTTTAGGTTTTAATCTTTCTGTGATGATTTTGTGAAACTTTTTTTCTGAATGTAAAGTACTAAATTAAATCCTCCTAACTGTTTTATAGCATATGATTTAGATAAATCACAACATTGGTTTGTGAATTATCTAGAGGACTTCAAAAGGAGTATTTAATTCCTGTCTATTATAGATTAATCTCATTAATAGGGACAGCTGGCTACAAAAATCATATCCCCAAATTTTGCCTCTCCTGGGTACCATGGAAAGAACAGGCAGTTAGCAATGGGAATTGAAAAGCAATCCAGAGGCCGGGCGTGGTGGCGCACGCTTGTAATCCCAGTACTTTGGGAGGCGGAGACCGGAGGATCCGGGTTCGCGGCCAGCCTCAGCTCTCTTGCTCTCTCTCTCTCCCTGTCTCTCTCTCTCTCTCTCATTCTTTCCTTAATGAGGCCCTCTGCAACTTCGTGAGACCCGGTTTCAAAATAAAGTATAAAAAATAGGGCCGGGGGTGTAGCGCGGAGGTAAAACGCCCCTGCGTTCAATCCCCGGTACCACAAAAAAAAAAAAAAAAAAAAAAAAAAAAAAAAAAAAAAAAAAAAAAAAAAAAAAAAAAAAAAAAAAAAAAAAAAAAAAAAAAAAAAAAAAAAAAGAAAAGCAATCCAGAACATGGCCATGATTATGACAATTACCTAAATTGTATCACTTACAGTATAAGCCTACTCAATTCAGAAACGTGCTTCAAAGATGCATTCATGATACAAGAAAGAAGATATAGCTGCAAAACAGACTTTGCATTCATGTTGCTTCTTATAAAAATACAATGATTTTTAACTAATTTTCTCTTGCCCTGACAACTTCCAGATATTTTGATATGCTTTGGTATTCATTCTCTCTCTCTCCCTTTCTCTCTTTCTCTCTCTCTCTCTCTCTTTCATGAACTGGTCTCATTGGAAGCATATTTCATTTCTGCTCAACATAATAACAACAAATGACAAAACCATGATCTTGGAGTTGATATAGGACTTCATCCTTTGACACTCATCTCCATTACTACTTTGAACATGTCCACAATAGCACAAGTGCTACTGGGGATATTTCCCCACTTGCCCCATTATTCTGTTCTCCCTCACTATCTAAGGACCTTTATGGGCATTTGGAACAACATATTTTTTCATTCTGGGTTCATTCACCTGCCCCTGGTGAATAAAACTGCATAGATATATAGTCACTCTCTTTCTGCTCAAGGAATTTTCTCATTAAAACACCTGCATTGAAGATAAAAACTTTTGTCCAACACAATTTTTAGTTCTCACCTATAATACTGGTAAATTTATAAATTTAACAGTAGGGTCAAAAAGTGAAGTGCTCTTTCTGGATCCTAAATCCTGAGCCTTCTCAAAACTAAAACAAAATCAATCTCATTGTTTATATTAAATGTTTGTTCTTCAATGAATATCCAGTAATGGCAAAACATTGTTCAAACCCAGGCCAATTTAGAACAGGCAAATGTTAAATATTGGTTCTACCACTTGTGAGCTATATAAATTAACAACTTAACTCTGCACCTGTTTCTGCATACGTAATAGAAATAATTTTACTTATGATGCAGAACGACTGTGAAGGTTAGAGATCAAATCAAATTACTATGGTGTCTTGCACATAGCAGGTACCCAATGAATAGTAGCTATTAAGATTATGTTTATAATTTAATGAAATGTGAAAGGGCATTGGAAAGCCAAAAAAGACCAAAAGAAGGCAGCATAATCTTGTATAAAAAAAACTGACAATTGAGATTAGAAATTTCCCTGGCAATCTTTCATTTTCCTGTGAACTTCAGAACTTCTACAGTTATCCAGTGCTTTCAAGAATATAGGGTCCCGAACTCCACACCTTCCATTGTTGAATCTCAGATTTTATTTGTTTGGTGCATTGGACTTCCAAATAAGTTTTTATTCAATAAATTTCCTTTTAGTAGCATAACCTTGGAAAAATGCAAAATATCCAGAATTCTATCAGTTGCTGTATTTTTTAATTTTTAAAGTTGAGATGCTAAAATATTTTATGCATATAATAAAAATGTATAATGTCTATAAGTTTAGAGGTCTCTAAAGTGAAAGGGGAAAAAATCTTTCTATATATCATATGAGCCAAAAAGATGCAAAATACAATCTATAGAAGTAGTCGCCTGGAAAAAGATTATAGTGTAATCTGACTGGTGGACTATATGATTAGCCATAGCTTCAAATTATGAAATCCTTGTCATGTACAACCCTCAAGATCAAGGCACTGGACTATTCTCTGTCAGGACCCCCTTTCTGACTCACTGATGCTCCCCTGAACTGTGTGCTCACATGGTAAAGGGAAAGGGGGTCTGTGGAGCCTCTTTTCAAAGGGCACTAACCCTATTCCTAAGGGCCTCACACTCATGACCTCATCACCTCCCCGATACCCCATCTCCTGATACCATCACTTGGAGTTAAGATTTCAACATAGGAATGGGGGTGGACACAAACATTCAGACAATGGAAGACAGCTCAGTGAAGTTTGAGATGTCTTGTTTTAAGGGCAAAATCTAGGCTAGAATCACACCACCGTGTTATTATTTTTGTGTAAAGAAATCAGTGAATATTTGATATGTTGAATGTGTGTTTTTAAAAGAATCAGCTTATTAAAGTAATATGTCAGTCTTGAAATTCTGAGTTAAATGTATGACCAGAATTTAAATATATTTGTGCTTTTAAGTAGAAATCTTTGTTTTTTTATAATATCAAATCATTTAAAACATTTCAAGTTTTCCACATTCGTAATTTTGTTAGCTTCATAATAAATGATTAAATGTATAAAATTTGTCAATCATATTGATGATGCAGCTAAAAAAAGAAGAAAACATATTAAATCTATTAATAACGTTTAAATGATTTAAACATATATACACTTGCAAACAGATATGTGTCATTGAAAACCTCTTAAAAGATATTGTAGCTTTATATACAAAAGTAAATTTTGTAAACTAAAGATAGAAGCTTGAGGAAGAACTAGGTTTTTAAGTCACTAACTTTAATAAATTGAATATTATTCTTTAAAAATAAGACAACACCAGAATGTTCTGTACTACACATGAACCTGCCCCCAGTGGCATCAATGAACTCACATTCAATACCTTGCTTTGATGGAAAATGAAGAGGTTGAATGTCTCCTTTCTGTTCAATCATATTTCCGAAGATTAGAGAAATTAAATATACTGCCTAGAATTTCAAAGTCAAGATTTTCAGATACTTCCCAGTATTGTTCATGCCAGAAAGGAGCTGTGGTTTAATGGTGAGTTATTTTGGAAGTTTTGGCATCCTATGACACATGTCAGGTAATTCAGGAAAATATTTGGAGGCCCATCTTGGTAAGGTACATGATGCCTTTTATTACTGCCATTTTAACTATTCAACCCAGCATATGTATACAAGATTCAATCCAATGTGATTTTTAGACATGATATTTACTACCGGGAAGGAGGAATGGACTTGCTCAATATGTCCCAATATATCGCAGCCAAGACTGCAGCAGTTAGACAAAGCAAAAGAAATTTACAACGGACTACTTTCATTTTTTTTTCTGGCTCATTACCATACCTGGATAGACCTCACAGTAATAGCAGCAGCAGTTTACAATATTAAGAAGAATCTGGGGAAACATGTAAAACTGTGCTGATTAAAAAATTTTAAAAGTATGATCCAGCAAAATAGTTTGAGCTTAGCCAGGCGTGGTGGTGCACACCTGTAATCCCAGTACTTGGGAAGCTGAAACATGAGGATCATAGGTTCACAGCCAGCCTCAGCAACTTAGCAAGGCCCTCCTCAATTTAGACCCTGTTTCAAAATAAAAAATAAAATAGGGCTGGGGGTGTAGTTCAGAGGTAGAATGCCCCAGGGTTCGATCCCCAGTACCACAAAAGAAAAGAAAAGAAAGTTTATACCAATTGTTAACATTACCAAATGGGTTTTCATTGCATTTATTTTTTGAGAGCTTACTTTAATGACTTAATACAGCTAAAACTTTTGGTTGCTCCCATAAGTAGAATTAATTTAATTTGATACCTGATTGTTTCTGTGGCCAGTTGTAGGTGGAATCAGCTGGAATGGTGGTATTAAGGAAGAAGATCAGTTTGGGCAGCTCAAGGCCCTCCAGAGTGGCTGAATTCACTGCATAGGTCCTCATGCCCCTCTGAATTGTTCATAGTTGGGGAGAGATCAACGAAAAAACATTAAGAGGTACTCAAATACAAAAGAATACAACATGAGATTTTGTAGAATTAAATAACACACAATCTATTAAAGAATGTCAGTCCTATTTGTCACTTCTTGTCCAACCTACTTGACCTCATCTTTAAACATTCTATTAGTTTATTCCCAAATGCAAAACAAAAGTTTTATGTTTCTTTCCAGGTTTGTATGTGTGTGTGTGTGTGTGTGTGTGTGTAGATAGATACATATATGTGTATATATGATAATATACACATAATAATAGATATTATGTAATAAATGTATATAAAGATTTTATACATATTTAATATATAATATAGATTATATGTGTCTGGTGTTTTTCAGTTAGCATAATATTTTTGAGCTTTATTTATGTTGTAGCCTGTATCGTTACTTCATTCTTTCAATGGCTGAATAATATTTCATTGTATGTAAAAACCATGTAATTCACTTATCCATATTATATATATATATATAACTCACTTATCTGTAAAATATATAAAAATTTATATATTATAATATATTTATATGTTATAATATAAAATAATCTATATATTATAATATGTTAAATTTATATATGTATATAAAGATTTTTTTGTTACTAGGGATTGAATCCAGGGGTATTCTACCCCCAACTACACTCCCAGCCATTTATATCTTTTTATTTTGAAACAGCATCTCACTAAGCTGCTTGAGAGTCTCAAATTATTATACAAACACTTCCATGTATATAAACCTCACCATCAGAGCTGAAACAATAAAGGACATATCTGTACATATCAGCAGCAGAAATCAACTCTAGGTAGCCAGCCCAGGTGAAAAACAACAATAATTTATTGGAACAACATGGAAGTGTTCAGAAGACCAAAAGGAAGGGCAGCAGGCAGCCCCATCTCAGTAACAGAAAGCACTGTAAGTCTGGCCTGGCACACTTGTGCGAAGATGACTGACATCCATCTCTCCCAGCATCTTCCCATTCAAGGCTCAATTTTCCCAGGACAAAGAATCCAACTGGTCAAGCTGCCCTTGACAGTATGAGATGAGATTTGAGAAGAAGGATCTGGGAGGAGCTACAGGGCCTTTTTGAAACACATGGAGTCGCCTTCCCAACTGAGGTGTCAGGGGATGAAGGACAGACAATGACCCTAGGGGTAGTGCGGGTGCCCTTAGGAAAAAGGGAAATGGTGCTAGGAAGCAAGCTCTGTGGAGGCTTCTGTGTCCACCAATGTACGTGCAGAAAGTGCTTGATAAATACTTGTTGAATCAAAT
This sequence comes from Glis glis, assembly GCA_004027185.1. Taxonomy (NCBI): domain Eukaryota; kingdom Metazoa; phylum Chordata; class Mammalia; order Rodentia; family Gliridae; genus Glis; species Glis glis. The sequence continues at coordinate 1,657 of PVJS01018993.1, read as the reverse complement.
AGAATTGAGTAAGGAGGGGAAGGAGGAAGGAAGGAAAGGGGGAGGGAAGGGAGGAAGAAGGGAGAAAAGGAAGGAAAAGAAAGGAAAGGACAAGTTCTGACAGTAATCTGAGGTAAATTTTATTTTAATAAAGTAGATAGTCAAGCTTGGCGACACTTTTTCTTTTCAATTCAATAAGGAGTGGCTCTGGAGTACTGTAATCGATTTTCTTGGGTGGCTCGCATATTGACTTTGAAAGCAATTTTCAGAGGGAAGCTCTAAACTGATCTTACACGATGGCAGTAATGTTGGTGTAATACAGAGCTTCCCTATGGGGCACTTTCAAGGACTCATTTGGATGTTTAAGTCCTGAAATGTAGGCTTTTAAAAAATTCATTTGTGGTTATACATTTTATATTTTCTATAAACTAATTGGTTAGGGAATGCAATATAAGGCAATGGGAGTACTAAGAGAAAAGCAGAAAGGACATTGCTCCAAACACGATAGGCTTAATAAAATTTACAGATCAAATATAATTTCAAAGGCCTAAATGATTTTTCAAACACATTTTCAAGGCCTGCTAAAAGCTACACTAATAGTTGCCATATATCTGATACTGAGTATGTATAAGGCATTTTACATTAAATTGTATGTAATACTCACAACCACCACTCTGCTAAATAAATACCACTGTTCCAATTTACAGGTTAGGAAATTGACAGTCAAAAAGGTTGAACTGCCCAAAGTCATGCAATAAAGCAAGACATCGGCATGATTTGAACCCTCGTCTTTTCAATGTTGTACTTTGAGTGAAATGCTGAACATAACATTATCTAAAAGCAAAACAGCAAGTGAGGTGATGCCCCTCTTTAAGAGATGAGTTTATGAGTATCTTTATTACTTACCTATTCTTCCAAAATGCTCATATGTGGACCATTCAAAATATTTTCTAAATGATGCTAAACTCAGGCAAGCAATTAATGTCATCAAACACTCTTTTAACTTTTTCTTTTAATACCAATTTATGTAACTGTTTTTATTTTTTTTTACTGAAAAAACTTTTTTAATATGTTTTATTGGTGCATTATAATCTTACATCACAATGAGTATCAGTTTGGTGTTAACATACATGCACACAGCTCTTGGTGTCCCTGCCCCCCGCCTCCCCCCCTCATGTAGCACTGAGAATGATGTTGGTATAATCTCATATGTACACATTGTTTATGATAGTAATTCCATAGATTCACTTCTTTCTTGCCCTTCCCCTTCTCTTGGACCCCTTCCCTTGCACTTCTGAGGGTTCTCCGTTGTCATTGGAGTCCCTTTTGTGTTCCCACTACTCCCTAGGTTGTGCATATTAATGAAAACATATGTCCCTTCTTTTTTGTGATTGGCTAATCTCACTTAACATAATGTTCTCCAGATCTTTCCATTTTCTTGCAAATGCTGTTATTTTGTTCTTCTTTATTGCTGAGTACAATTCCATTGTGTGTATTTCCCATAATTTTGTAATCCATTCATCTGTTGATGGACATCTAGGTTGGTTCCATAATTTGGCCACTGTGAATTGTGCTGCTATGAACATGGGTATGCATATATTACTGTTGTTTTCTAGTTTCAATCCCTTTGGTATGATACCCAGTAGTGGTATAGCCAGATCATATGGTGGATCCATTC
>PVJS01018992.1:0-34218 GCA_004027185.1 Glis glis | reverse complement strand
GGTCTCACTAAGTTGTGGAGGACCTCACTAAGTAGCTGAGGCTGGCTGCGAACCCAGATCCTCCAGTCTCAGCCTCCCAAGTACTGGGATTACTAGTATGTGCCACAACGTCCGGCAATATCAGAGTATTTTAAAGCAAGAAGAAATGTGCTTTAATTCCAATGCATAAAATTACTTTAGACTTAGTTAAATTGTAATTATTCTTTAAACCTAATTTTAACTAAATTATGTTTAGCTTTAACTCTTACACTTTTAGGTTTTTTTTTTTTTGCGGTACTGGGGATTGAACCCAGGGGTGTTCTACCTCCGCGCTACACCCCCGGCCCTATTTTTTATCCTTTATTTTGAAACCGGGTCTCACGAAGTTGCGAATGGCCTCACTAAGGAGAGAGAAAGAGAGAGAGAGCTGAGGCTGGCCACGAACCCGGATCCTCTGGTCTCTGCCTCCCAAAGTACTGGGATTACAAGCATGTGCCACCACGCCCAGCACTTTTAGTTATTTAAAAGTATGCTTTCCTGGTTGGCACTAAGCACATTAAGGTACTACATGGGTTGTCACAGATTCCCAAACCTATTGGCTTACTGACCTCTCTTCAGAAGAAAAGACAAAAAACAGTTCTCAGCACCCCATGGGTGCTGACACCACCCTCTTATTTTTATTCAAGGTCCCCCAATTGCACCTGAGGCTACTACCACCCCCAGATCATTCCAGTGACCCCCCCCCGAGGGACAGTATCTACGGCTAAGCCACGAAACAGCTAGAGTTTGAAACTGACATGGTCGCTTTTATCTGTGTCGTTGTTACCTATTTCTTTTTCTAGATCCTAGATCCTAGATACTGGAAATGAAAAAGTGTTATAAAGAGATTAGTATAAAAATGTTACCAATTTTACTTTCTTTTAAACTCCATTTCAGCAAGGTTATGAAAACTGACTGTGAATTGGTTAGGAGCTCTGCCTCGTTTATTGGAACAGTCAAAAGTCATGCAAATCATATAATAACATAAAATACGAGCTTCCATGTCCCACCCATGTCACACACAGCCGAAGCGTGGCTCCGGCTAAGTCTAATGGCACGGTTTTCTGTTTTGAAGATGAGGAACTTCAAGATATACAAGTGGAAGGAGAGCCCAGAGAGAAGGAGGAAGAGGAGGAGGGAAGGGAAGAGAAGCCAGAGAGAAAGAAGGAAGAGGAGGAGGAAGTAGAGGAAGATGACGAGCAGGACATCATGAAGGTGCTGGGCAACCTGGTGGTGGCGCTCTTCATCAAGTACTGGATCTACGTGTGCGGGGGCATGTTCTTCTTCGTCAGCTTCGAGGGTAAAATCGTCATGTACAAGATCATCTACATGGTACTCTTCCTGTTCTGCGTGGCCTTGTATCAGGTAGGAAAGAGATGCGCCTGGGGCTTCGTTCTCAATCTGCCCCAGGGATAGACATGAGCTTCCTTTGCAAGATGTGTGTGTGCGTGCGTGCGTGCGTGCGTGCGTGTCACTGGGAATTGAACTCAGGGATGTTCTACCTTTGAACACCCCCAGCCCTATTTTATTCTTTCTTTTGAAAACAGGGTCTCGCCAAATTGCCAAAACATGCCTCAAACCTGCAATCCTCCTGTCTCAGCCTCCCAAGTACTGGGATTACGGGTGTGTACCCCTGCAGCCGGCTCTTTTGCAAAGATTTTAAGTGACTCTCATCCCGTACACATATCATAGAAAGTTACAAAATTCAAACATCACATCCTAAGAATCCTAAAAGGGGAAATGACTATTGTCAATTTGTCTCTAATTAAAAATTTTAGAGTTTTGAAAAGTCAGAAAAAAGTTTATAACTCATTAAAAAATTCTTGATTCAGAAAAAAGAAATCTGGGTAACTGGATCCTGTTTTTGAATATATAATAATTTAAGAGCTGTGCCTGGAGGACTTGCCGCTGGCCTATATTTCAGGCTTTGGTATCCGAAAACTGCTGGTGTGGGTGTGTCTGCATAGACACACATATGTTCATTAAAACTTATAAAATATCTGTTAACACTAGAGAGCTTCTCCACAAGCTTATTTTTAACTGATGTTAGAAGGGAATCCCGTGACAGAAACGAGTGTAACAGTAAAGCATTCTTGCAGGTAGCCAACAGAAGAGCTAAATCAATGTCAAGTAAGCAAGAGTATACATAGAGACAGATCAAAAGATCTCAACAGAAGCTACTGAGCTTTTGAATACTTCTTACAGTAAATGATAGATGTTCTCCAATGAAGATGGGCGGCTGATGGTAAAGACAGCTGTCACCTCTCCAAAGTTCATTTGTTATTTATTTATTTATTTATTTATTCATTCATTTTTGTGTGTGGTACTGGAGATTTAACCCAGAGGCATTCTACCTCCAAGCTACACCCCCAGCCCGATTTTATTTCTTATTTGGAAACAGGGTCTCACTAGGTTGATGAGAGTCTCACTAAATTGCTGAGGCTGTCCTCGAACCTGCGATCCTCCTGTCTCAGCCTCCCAAGTACTAGAATTATAGGCGTGCACCACTACACCTGGCTTCGCTGAAGTTCTTTCACACTGTTATTTGTATATTATCACCCTGGACTTCAAAACTGCTGCAACTTTCCCTGAGCCCATAATCATGTGGCCGTATCATTCCTGGGTGCCTCTGAGAGAGGAGAGCTCACGCTGCGAACCTGATGAATATTATCTGTTCTCAGCAGAGTCCATGGTGATGGGGAGGGAGCTACGCCTCACTAGGGCTCAGCAACTTGCCCAAAGACAGAGTCACCTGTAGCTGGCAGAACTGGGATCGTCAGCCAGATCCACCCAACAGACTCAGGAACAGAATGTAAAAGAACTGAGTTAGACGGTTGAGTTCTAAATGAACTAAAACTTTCCAAACATGTCTCTCTGTAAGCACTTGTCGTCATTAAATAAAGCAAATGTTTTTGTGAGCTTCCTGTAACCTCTTCTTCTCTCCTCTGGTTTTCAACGTCTGGTTCGCAGGTGCACTACGAGTGGTGGAGGAAAATCCTGAAGTATTTCTGGATGTCAGTGGTTATCTACACCATGCTGGTGCTCATCTTTATATACACTTATCAATTCGAAAACTTCCCAGGGCTGTGGCAAAATATGACTGGATTGAAAAAAGAGAAGTAAGTAATTGTGTTGTACGGTGAGATGTGAAGATGGCAAGCAGGTTGGAGATTGAATGTGTATTGTTCAGAACGTCTGCGGGGGGATTTTAGTAAAACATGGCACCTTCCATGTCTGTAAGTTCCTTGAGAACAGGATTCTATCTATCTATCATCTATCCATCTATCTATCATCTATCATCCATCTATCTATATATCACCTAACTATCTATCTATCTATCTATCATCTATGATCTATCTATCATCTATCATTCATCTATCATCTAACTATCTATCTATCATCTATCATCTATCTATCATCAATGTATCATCTATCTATCATCTATCTATCTACCTATCATTTATGTATGATCTATCTATCTATCATCTATCATCTATCTATATATCATCTATCTATCTAAATATCATCTATCTATCATCTATCTATATATCATCTATCTATCTATCATCTATGTATCATCTATGTATCATCTATCTATCATCTATCTATCTATCATCTACCTATCTATCTATCATCTATCTTTCAATCTATCTATCTATCATCTATGTATCATCTATCTATCTATCTATCTGTCTATCTATTATCATCTATCTATCTATCTATCATCTATCTGTCTATCTATCTATCTGTCATCTATCATCTATCTATCTGTCTATCTATCTATCATCTTCTGTCTGTCATGAGTATGGGAGAAAGGGATGCAGTACTGGTCACAGTGACGAGAAGCCCGTCGGCACAGGCACCACAGAGCGACGTGTGGTTCTTGCTTTCTGCTTTGTTTTCTGTCCCAGGCTTGAGGATCTTGGCTTAAAGCAATTCACTGTGGCCGAGCTGTTCACGCGCATCTTCATCCCGACCTCCTTTCTGCTCGTGTGCATCCTACACCTTCACTACTTCCATGACCGCTTCCTGGAACTCACAGACCTCAAGTCCATCCCCAGCAAAGAAGACAACACCATCTACAGGTGAGCGCGGGAAAGGGGCACCGCTCTGTCCTCGGGCCGGCCGCGTTGATCATCTGCCTTTGGTTAGTGGCTTTTGCAGGAATCTAGTAATCGAGCTTGGAGGTTCAACCTTGAACTTTCCATCAGTGTCAACTTGTGAGTGCAAAAGAGAGAGCAAGAAGGAAAAAATGGGGGAATATTCAATGACACTTCCTGAAACAACTGGTATTCACTCCTGCCTGTTTGAGGCTCAGCAAACTCACACGTCTCATAAGTAGATTCAGAGTAGCTGCGCAGGCTAAGATATCGTGGAGTCAGGGGCGTGTGTTCTGTGTCTAGGCTGGTTATATGTTCTGAGGATATTCACAGAGTTTTCTGTTGTGCTGACCACCTACCAAGACATCGGCAGGAGAGCATACCAACAGATAATGTGCAGAGTCTCCTCTTCCATTCTGGAAACAAGGAACCTTAGCTGAAGGAGAGAATCTGCAATCTGCTATTAACTAGAATAATATTTAAGAAGAGAAAGTAAAGATGCTGTCTTCTTATAGGCACGTACTCACGTTTGCGTGGATGCATATGAATTGCTTACAAGCACTCGGCGCCATGTGACCTGCGTGTGTTGGATGAGGCCGTGTGGGCTGTCGTGGGTCCCGTCTGCTCTGTCCTGGGGAAAGGCCAAGCACGCGCCTCATGAATGCTGGCTTTTCCTCTGTGTCTCATATTTAGCCTGTGATTTAGTTCTTGAAAAACAACACTTGCTAAGCAACTAAGGGGGAAAAGGCTGTATTAAGAGGAGTCCAGAGACCACAGTTGGAATTTCCCTTTAATTCTTTGACTTCCAGGGGAAAAAATGAGCACAAAAATAGAAGATGAAGTAGGATTGGATCATATGCATCTCAGGGAGTACTAAGTTCTCATAGATGCTAGGATTATGGTTAACACTAGAGCACTTTTATTTGACAGTAAAAATTGTTTTGTAATCTTATGCTCAGCAGATTTCTTTTACTTCTTTGTTTTGTTGAGCCTAAGGTTATATTTCGTTTTCATTCTGAGGATATTCCAGATGACTATCGGCATGTCAATGACACCCAACCAATAGAACCAAGAGATATCAACCAGCTATTTTTCTTTTTTTTTTTGTTATAATCATGTAAGATTTATTCATGTCTTGTAACACTTGATGATTATTTATTTGATTTCTCCTCATCAAGTGACTCTACTGCATTTTAATTCTTTTCCTCTAGTTGGAAAATTAAGATGATTGCATATTTTAATACAATAAAAATACAACAAAGTAGTTTTCTGCAGCATTTATTCACCACCCATAATTTTTCCAGACTGCACTAAATATCGGGGACTCAGACTCTAAAAGCCTGCAGCAAAAACCCACAGCGTGCAAGCTGGTCATCACAAAGCAGTATGAACAGGATTATGAAGAGCATTTATAACTTGTGACTTCCTCTAAACTATTTCCTAGGATAAGTCCCAAATAGTAAGATTCTTGGGTTATATTAACAATTACTTTCTTAAGGGTATCGATTTAATCTGCAATGAATAAAGGTTGTATGTAACAGAAACCTTTATTCAGACCAGCTGTTATTTTTTATGCCATCTTGCCACGGTATGGAGGGGTCAGTGGCTCAAACTCTTCATAGAGTTACTCTTATAATCCTCTGGTGTTAACCAAACATCAAGAAAAATAAAGTTGTTGGGGATCCCACAGGCAAACTCGCTGACAGGGAAAATCACCCTTTTTTTAAAGTTTACAAAGGCAATACCTGTAGAGAAAGGTAAAAATTGTCAACAATAAAAAAAATGATTCTTGGGTAATTTTTTTGTCATTGATGTGATACCTGTGGATGAAGCCAGAATTTGATCTTTAAATCTAACCATGTACATGCTTTATTTAAATATAAGTCCTCACCATTTTTCAAAAGTCATATTTAACTATTAAGGGACATATTTTACTTAGCAGAACAGATATGTATGTTGGTGAAGGAGACACAATTATTAATCATTGCTAATGATACCTTTTTAAAATTTTTTCTTCTAAATCCTTCCCATTCATGTCCTCGTTAAGAATTTCCCCGGAGTGTGGCTGGGCACAATGAGGCATGCCTGTGATCCCAGTACTTGGGAGACTGAGACAGGAGGATCGCAGGTTCGAGGACAGCCTCAGCTACCTAGTGAGGCCCTCCACAACTTAGTGAGACCCTGTTTCCAAATAAAAACTAAAATAGGGCTGGGGGTGTAGCTCACAGGTGGAATGCCCCTGGGTTCAATTTCCAGCACCACACACACAAAAGAATTCCCCTTGTGTGTAGGAGCTGCTTCTTGCCATAATTCTTACTGTCATATGTCCGGGTCTTGTGTTGCACAGCCGAATAGAGACATAGGTCACGATTTATCCAGAAGAGTAGAGATTTCAGAATCATAGTTTTGCAGAAGATGGGGCTCAACAGAGAGTTGGCCAGTCTAAAGAATCCCGAGGCTTGGCCCTGGTGCGTGCGTGAGAACCGCCTGTCCCGCAGACAGGTGAATAGAGGAAACATTTAACTTCCTCTCTGAGCTGTGTGCATATATGTTAACATCAAATAGATATTCATTGTGATGTGAGACTCCAATGCACCAATAAAAGCATGTTAAAAAAAAAATTCCTCTCTGAGCTGGGTGAGGTGGCACACACCTGTAATCCCAGCCTCTTGGGAGGCCGAGGCCAGGGCTCCGAGTATGAGTTCGAGGCCAGTCTGGGCAATGAAAAAAGAAAGAAAAAAAGAAAAAGAAACATATCATTATGTATATAGAAAAAAAAGCTTTTTTAACTTCTAAAACTTTAGTTTTAGTTTAAAACTTTAGTTTTAAACTTTAGTTTAAAACTTCTAAAAAAGCTTCTAAAACTTTAGTTTTAGAAGACCTTAGAGAAAAATATGCTGTCTGCAGTTACTTGGTAGAAATTTTTTTTTCCAGTTCTGGGAAAGGAGCAAGTATTAATCTTATATATTTTCTTAGGTAAATTGTACCTTGGAAAATGTAAACATCAGTAACCTTTAACCGAGCGTGCAGGATGGGAGGGGCGGTAACGCTGGAGACACGAGTCATCGTGAGCGTTTTCTCTGTGTCTCATTTCACGTGGCTGCTGAATCGTGAGGCCTGGACTCTTCTTCGAGTGACGCGCCTGGTGGGGGGCTCTCACGACGCCCTTCCCTGCTCTGTCTAACAGTCTCCTCTTTCTCTCTCCACCTGTCCCCACTGCTTCCGGGGCTTCGTCTCTCCTCGTAGCCACGCCAAAGTCCACGGGCGCGTGTATCTCATAATCAATAGGTGGGTACCTCCGCGGTTTCGCTGTCCTTTCCAATTAAAACTGTCTCTCGGTATGTTAAACTCTTTTCTGCTTTGTAAGTGGAAAGCGACGTCATCGGGTCGCCACCAGGCCGGCTCGTGGGTGTGTCTGCAAGCCAAGCCACTTGGTGGTTAGACTGGATGGCGCTGCCCAGGGATGTGGAGGTCGCCGGGTCTTGAGCTACTGCTCAGCGCTTGCTTGTGGCTCCAACCTGCGACCCGCTGATTCCGACCTTCGGTAGAATGAGGTCAAGGCTTGCCCGAGAGCTCTCTTTCCTAAAGACGTAGCCGAGAGCTCAGCTCAAGAACGACCTCCTCCACGCCTGCCCATAATGCCGGCATCCTGCTGAAAGTCACCTGCCCTTCCTCCGAATCCCCATGGCGCTCTGTCACCGCTGCTCTCCTGACACTTGCCCTCCGGCCCTTCATTGCCTGCTTGTCTCCTGCTGTAGACATAAGCTCCTGAGGCATGGCTGCCCCATGGCGTTCACAAGATGGCCCGTGTCTACGCTCAGGGCCTTGCCCATTCATTAATTCCCCATAGGTATTTCCTAAACGGAGTGAATGTAATCATAACAATATATATGATTTCAAAAATAGCAGTCTTTCAAATCTATCTCTACTTAAACCATCCACATAGTCTTGAAGAAGGAAGGATAGTTACATCATGATTTCACACTGTGTCTGCCTATCATGAAAAATGCCAACACGGGCCTAGAACCTGGGCCTACTTTCAGATGTGAAACGCCAGCGGGCGTGGTGACACACAGCGGGTACCCCAGGACTTGCAGGCTGAGACAGGAACATCACAGTTCAAGGCCAGCCTCAGCAACTCAGTGAGGCCCTCAGCAGCTTAGCCAGACCCCTTTTCAAAATAAAAAATAAAGATAAAAAGGGCTAGGGGTATATAGCTCAGAGGTAGAACACCCCTCGGTTCAATTCTCAGTACCAAAAAAAAAAATGTATACCGCCCAGCTGGGGAGATAAAACATGCAATGTACACTCATAATAAAAAGCAAGCTTTGTGCAAAGAGGTATCCTCAAAGTGCCCTCCAAGTACAGAGGAAAGAGCCTTTGGGATATAATTTACTCAAAATATTTTTTATTAGATAGGTGAAATAAATTAGTCACTCCCATGATTTCATGTCATTAGCAAGAAAGCAGATGATCTAGTTCATAGAAACACATACTACACAATCAACACAACTAACAAAACCACCCTCTGAAAGATTTGTTAGTTTTCCGTTTCATTCACTTTTCTCGTAGGCAGACAACCAGATGGCAAACCTAGATGGTAGAAAGTATAGAAGGAAGTGTGGAGGAGCAGTGGGCACTGTGAAGGAAGAGTGGTTGACAGCCTGAGACAGGAAAGTCAATCTTCAGTTTTTCACTGTTTGGTAGAGAAGTGAGATACAGACTCCACTTAGAACTCTTGAAACTCGGTGTCATGGTGCACACCTGCCATCCCAGTCCTTGGGAGGCTGGGACAGGAGGATTGCAAACTCAGTAATTTAGCGAGACCTTGCTTCAAAATTTAAAAAAAAAGAAATTACAAAGGGCTGGGGTGTAGCTTGGAGGTAGAATGTCCCTGGATTCTGTCCCCAGCACTGGAATCCTTGAGCCACTATTGTGAGTCTCATCCCAGCCAAGAGACCAGCTCTCTCCGTGTGCTTCTCGTAGGTGTCTCGGCCTTGCTCTTTGAAGACAGGGCCCATTTGCTTGTTTAGAAGGTGGAGGGTGTTTGTCTGAGGAGGAGAGAGCCACCGTTGGCTTGATGGCTCCATGAGCAGCGACCCATTCAAGTTTTGTCCCCCAAAGTCCCAGAGTATATCCTGCCTGTTCGCCCAAGTCACAAAGCCAATGAATTCACTCAGGAGCCTTGAGAAGTATCAAGGTTCAAAGTCACCCAAAGTAACTAAAATATTGAAACAGTCCAACTTTACCAATATCTTCCTTCCAGTAAAATCCCTCATTTATGTAATAATGTTATAATAAGAGAGGTCAGAGCCATGCCCCAGAGAAGAGCTTACCAATCAAACCTGTTTCTCATCAACATCTGTGCTTCTGAGGTGGCGGCCGTAAGGGTGTCCAGATTGTAATAGGACCCACTATTCATCAGGATGATAGGCGAATCCTTTTCCAAAGCAAGTAAGCTTTCTTTCTCAAATAACTTACTTCTTTATGCTCAGTGTGGTTTTGTAAGGAGAGAGATGTGCGTATGAGTGTTAGTTCTGAATTAAAAGAGGAGGTTCACCTACAGTTCAACTCATGGGCTGATTAAAACTTACAAATTACCTGACAAAGCATGATGTAGGAGAGTCACTGGGGGGTCACTGTGATAAAGTTTTAATGACATGATTTCCTTGTGGGGAAATTCCAACTGAGTTATTATGAATCAGTGTGAATTGGAATATTTAACAGCAATCATGTTCACCCCTTTCATGCACACAGAAGCTGACACAGCTCTTTCCAATCCTGCTTAGTAGATTTTTCCCCAAGAATCATTGTTTGAGACATGGTTTTAAAACATTTTAAAACATTTGAGACATGATGGAAAAACATGTTTGAGATGTCATATTAAATTTTGCAAGTCACTTGCTCATCTGTGAATATGGTCTTCTAAAAAGTGTTTATGAGTTCTAGAAAATAATTTATCCTGAACAATATATTTTACTTTTACTACTACAGATATCATAAACAATATCATAAATGCTACAAACTGACAAGATATCTCCTTTTTCTAATAGTCTAATGAAGAGGGTGGATACAATTTACATGTCACACATTCCAAATTAAAATTATTAAAAAATGAATGAAAGCCAAGCCTGGTAGTACACGCTGGTAATCCCAGTACTTGGGAGGCTAAGACAGGAGGATCACGGGTTCAAGGCCAGCCTCAGCAACTTAGCAAGACCCTGTTTCAAATTAAAAAAAAAAAACAAAATAGGGCTGGGGTGTAGTTCAGAGGTACAACGCCCCTGAGGTCCATCCCCAGTACCCCCCAACATGCACACACATGCACACACACAAAAACCTAATACACGAAAATATGTCCTTGGAAAATGGCCCCTTGCTTTTAAATGTTTTCCTTTGTAACTAAGCACTATGTTCAGCGCTGATGGAAACTGCCTTACTTTTCAAAATATCCTATGAAGCAGATACTATTACTTCTATTTTATAGATCAGCAGGCTGAGACTTAAAAGACAATTTCAATAGTTTTGCCATGTCACCTGTCTGGTGAGCCAGCTGGTTGGGGCTTGAACCCAAGTCTTTCAGATTCCAAAATCCATGCTTCAACATTTTTGTCTATTGTCTCCAAATAAAAATTATGATAAAAATGAAAAAAAGAAAGAAAAAATGAAAGGGACATATTTTTAAATGGCACATACTTATAACAGAGACATATTTTTATATGGTACACTCCATCAGGCATTTAAAGTATTTTATCTATACTTTTTTTTAGTACTAGGGATTGAGCCCAGGGGCATTCTACCTCTGAGCTACAGCCCCAATCCTTTTTTATTGTTGATTTTGAAACAGGGTCTCACTAAGTTGTTGAGAGTCTCACTAAATTGCTAAGGCTGGCCTTGAACCTATGATCCTCGTGTCTCAGCTTCCCAAGTACTGGGATTACAGGCATGCACCACCCTCAGCTCATCTCTACATATTTTAAGCACATAGAGTTTCATGATGTACAATGCAAGATATAAGTCACTTACATTTTGCAGACAGTTAATGAATGCCTAGGTTACTAAACTGCAGAGTCTGACACATTTTCCTCTTTTAGTTGTTGTCCATTACAAGGCCATGCAGTTAGACTGCTCCGGAGGGTATCTGGGTGTCACATGCCCTGCTTCCTGATGAGGGTTAGACCAGAGGCAGCGAGCACCTGTCTTGAGGAGCTCAGCCTGGTCCTGGTCCTCTCGTAGACGCGCCACTCCTGCAGCAGACCTCCCTCTGGAAGGCTGGCCGTGGTGTCGTCCTTTGGCTCCTTCCTCTGACAGTCTACCCTGAGCATGCCTGCCTGGGCACAGCAGCTTGGGGACATCGTTGCTTGAGGACAATTAGCTGTGTCGCCGTAGTAGCATCTGTAGCAACGGCCTCACAGCTGGGGTTTCACGCCATAAGTGACAGCGATGATTAGAAAGTTGTCTTCTTGTCAGTTTGAAGTGTGTAGTCATTCGAAATGCACTCTAACAGGGTCACATTTCTATGATAAAAGCCACCAAATTTCTTGTTTTAATGAAAGGTGTCTTCTCACATAGAATGCAATCCTCTGGCAGTGCCAAAAAGAACATAATACAATTTTTTAAAAAAAAGATTCCTTGGTGCTTTGTAATTGTACATGAGTGAGATTCACAGTGATCCGTTCGTATATGCACATGACATTGTGTGGTCCGTCACCTCCCCGCACCTCTCCTTCCCCTCCCGCCTCCCCATCCATGGCAGTGACATGCTCATGTATGCATGTAACGTTACATGGTCTGTCTCTCTCGCCAGCCACATCCCCACATCTCCCCACTGCCTCCTCTCCTCCTGTCTCCCTCGGTCCCCTTCCACTGTCTCCTGGTCTCTCCTCATCTTCCTGAAGTCCCTTTTCTTTCCTTTTTTCTCTCTAGCTTCCACATACGAGAGAAATCACGTGGCCCTTGATTTTCTCAGTCTTACTGGTCTCATTTAGCATGATGTTCTCGAGTTTCATCCATCTTCCTACAAATAACATCATTTTAGAGGATAGATACATACTGATGATCAAGTGGCACCTGACTGCTCCCACGTCTAATCACATTTAACATAGACAGTTCTGAATAGCAGGGAAAGCAATATGTACCCCAAGACTTGATGGGCAGCGCTGCTAGAGAAGAACCAGTATTGCAATTTCAAGAGAAATGAACTTTCCAGAAGTTAAGAAGGCAAATTAACTAGCTCAAAAGAATTCAAGAAAGTAACTTCAGCATACCTCCTCCCGCCAGAGCGGACCTGTCCTCAGACGCTCTTTCTGGAATGAATTATCAGTTTGCTGCTGCATGTTATAATTTACCCGCGTGGTCCCCTATTCAAGGGGATTGTTTTGGAATGATAACTATCTCAAAGTCTGTAAGTGAATTCATTACAAGCAGCTCTCCAAAGCGACAGGCATGTTTTCGAAGGTGAAAGCAATGAGCCCGAAAGAATTCAGAATTTATCTATGCATTTTGTAGAAAATTAACTAGATTTCAGAAGAGCCAAAGAAGTCTCACAGAGTCCAAAGTGATGTAGATAGAATATTATTAATTGTCCATTCTGTTACAACCAGGCTGAAATTTATGCATTCACTATTGCAAGTGGAGATGATCGTTATTATTTCCAGTAGGCATTCTAAGATGTACTATATAGTTCACAAGTATTCTTTAAAACATTAATTTAATATGAATAAAAATTACACTTTAAAAAAATATAAGAAGCCATGGTGGGGTGCAGTGGTGCACAACTGTAATCCCAGTACTTGGGAGGCTGAGATAAGAGGACCACAGGTTCCAGGCCAGCCTCAGCAACTTAGCAAGACCCTGTTTCCAAATAAATATGTACAAAGAGCTGGGGGTATAGCTCAGAGGTAGAACACCCCTGGGTTCAATCCCTAGTACCAAAAAACAAAAAACAAGGAAGTCAGGTGCCATACTATGTACTTGTACACAGCTACTTGGGAGGCTGAGGCAGGAGGATGGCTTGAGCCTAGGAGTTCAAGGCCAGCCTGGGCAACATGGCCAAACTACATCTCAAAAAAAAAACAAAACAAAGTAGGATAAGGGTCACACTTGTTACCGTCCCCTATGAAATAAGGTGTAGTGTCCCCAGGGTTGCCGTCGGTGCTCTGTGAACTCTCTCTCCCTGTACTGTCGCTGTGGCGCTGGCACTCCCAGTCTTCCAAGGCCATGGGTCCTCAGTTTACACCCCTAACCCTCAGACAGAGGCCTGGTCTGCCGCACAGGCTCTAGAAGCCGGTACAGTGGGGATTAGTCAATGCCAAGGTTGTCTGAGAGCGCAGGTTATTTAAGAACTCAAAGCCTGGAATGGGGGCACATGCCTGTAATCCGGTTACTTGGGAGACTGAGACAGGAGGATTGCAGGTTTGAGGTCAACCTCTGCAACAAAAGGAGACCCTCAGCAACTTAGTAAGACCCTATCTCAAAATAAAATATATAAAGGGCTGCGGGTGTAGCTCAGAGTTAGAATGTCCCTGGGTTCCATCCTCAGTACGAAGGAAGGGAGGACCATATTTAACCTCTGAGTAACCTGATTCTTGCAAGGTGGTCTGTGGCGTTGCTGAAAGAGCATGACTTCATTTGCCCCGTGGTCTGTGTGTTCTCTCCTCGACACACCCGCCACCTGTGCACTGTGCAGTCAGTGGCCGCCCGAATGCCCCGGCATCCCGGAATGCGCTCGCGGGGGATGCGTAGCATGATGTGTGATCTCTGACACTCCTTACAATTCTGTTCTCATTGCCTTTTTTTTCCCTTTCTATTTCAATTACTTTGAGCAGCATCAAGAAAAAATTACCAATCCACCAAAATGAGTAAGTCCCTCTCTGAAGTCATGAAATGTCTGCTCCACACCGTGTCATTTCATGCTTCTACGCCCTAAACTCTGACCATTTTCTCTTCCGGGGAAAAATGTCAAGTTTAGGTGTCGATAGCTGTCGTTCCTGACCGATCACTAGACCCCAAATAAGAAAAGCTCACAAAATCTGAGTTGGCAGTTTGTTTCTAGAAAGAACTTTAAGCAAACCAACCAAGAGCAGCCAGACGCTAACCCACACTGCAAGGTCTCGGTACACGCGCCGATGCTCCTTTTTGTCTATCCTCCTGTGCCTTGCCCCTCACTCGCCTCTCCACATCCTTCCCTCTCCTGACAGGCTGCTCTCTGCCCACAGGTTGGCCCACCCCGAGGGCAGTCTCCCCGACCTCGCCATGTTGAATCTCACGGCCAGCTTGGAGAAGCCCGAGGCGAAGAGGTCGGATGAGCCTGAGGAGGAGACCCCGGAGGGATACGCGGAGAAAGCCGAGGACCGGGAGCTTTCGAAAGGCAGCCAGGAGTCCGAGCAGGAGGAGGAGGAGGATGAAGAGGAGTCCGAGGAGGAGGAAGAAATGTCAGGTAATTCAGCTGCTCCGACCGACCGGATGAGTCGCTGAATTGCTCCTCTGTGACTCGGCGGGATAAGTTGGAGGTTCTCTCTCTCTCTCTTTTTTTTTTTGGTTGCTATGGTTATGGTATTTCTGTTCTAATTGTTCTAATAACTTCCTTTTAATCTCACGGAGAGAAGAGAGCAGATGGCTGGCTATTAGTTCCTGACCCACAAGTAGAGCTCCTGTCGAGGGACCAAAGGGTGTATCTTTTTTTTAATATTGTAATTTTTATATATTTTAGGAGTTGCTAAATATTGTCTGTAAAAAGGCATATGGTGTCGAGGGACCAAAGGGTGTATCTTTTTTTTAATATTGTAATTTTTTATCTATTTTAGGAGTTGCTAAATATTGTCTATAAAAAGGCAGATGGTACATCTTTTTAAAATACTTTTGTGTGTGTGTATGTGGTACTGGTACTTAAACCCAGAGACATTCTACCTCTGAGCTGCACCCCCAGCTCTATTTTATTTTTTGTTTTGAAACCCTTCAAAGGAGTGTTTCCTACCACAGGCATAAAGAGCCCTTCGTGCAGCGCCTCTGAAAGTTCTAGACATCGCCTTTCTACACACATTCTCGGGGAATCATTCTGAGATTTTTCCAGCAAACTAATAATTAAGAATATATTTCTAGAGCCAGGCATGGTGACACACACTTGTAATCCCAGTACTTGGGAGGCTGAGGCAGGAGGATTGTAGGTTCAAGGCCAGCCTCAGCAACTTAGTGAGGCCCTCTGCAATTTAGTAAGACCCTGTTTCCAAACAAAATAATAAAATAGGACTGGGGGTGTAGCTCAGAGGTAGAATGCCCTTGGGTTCCATCCCCAGTAACACACACACACACACACATACACACACACACACACACACACACACACACAGAATGTTCTAGTTCTGTTCTAATGCTTAAGGACAGGAAGCAGGAAGAGAAGATGAGCAGTTGTACAAGCCAATCCCCAGCAATGTTGTGGTCATCACTGGTATTTTAGAGTTTCTCTCTTGGGCATGACTTGAAATTATGTTTGAACAGAGAATAATGAGAATTAAATGGCCACGTTGATCCAGAAATATTATTTGACAGAGGCAAAAGGGCAGAGAGCTCAGCCCATGTAGCAGTTCCCAGAAAGTCTGGGAGAAGCCAGAGATCATGGCCTTCGGAGCAGTGCTGGGGCTGGGGCATTAATAAGCCATACTTGCCCTTGCTGGTCTTCTCTGCTCTACAAAATTAGAAAATTTAAGAATGGCATGAGGAAGCCAGGTGCATGACTGTAATCCCAGTACTTAGGAGGCTGAGACCGGAGTATCAGAGGTTTGAGGCCAGCTTCAACAACTTAGCGAGACCCTGTTTCAAGATAAAACAATAAAGAGGACTGGGGGTATAGCTCAGAGGTAGAATGCCCCTGGGTTCCATTCCCAATACCACCAAACAAAACATAGCATGGGGAAGAAGATCCCTCTCAAAGGCAAGTATTTTAGTCAGCTTTTTCATTGGACTGTGACCAAAATATCCGACAAGAACAACTGAGAGGAGGAAAGGTTTATTTGGCTCACAGTTTCAGAGGTTCAGCCCATGGATGGCCGGCTCCAAGGCAAAAACATCATGGTGGCCGGTCGTGGCGGAGGGAAGTTGCTCAGCTCATGGCAGCCAGCAAGCAGAGAGGGGGAGGAAGGGACCAAGGACAGGTCTCCCCAAGGCCACACTACTGGCTGGAGTTGGTGACCCACCGGCTTATAGTTACCACCCAATAAGTCCATACACATTATTAATCCATCCATGGATTTATCCATCGATGAGGTTAGAGCCCTGATTCAGTTGTTTCATCTCTGAACATTTCTGCATTACCAACACCTGGGCTTTTCTAGGAGACATTCCGTATCCAACCCATAACAGCAGATGCCCCCCAAAGTCTGCTCTCTTTCTTCCACTCATCTCAGAAGACCCAAGGAGAGGATCAGAAGTGTCCTTTTCATACCTGAGCCATGGGCATGCCTAGTGTGGAGGGGACAGCACAGCTCGACCTGAACAAGGACTTAAGTCCAGGGTTTTATTATACTACGCTAAGGTGGCTCTGAGCTTTACTAGTGCAGTCTCACCAGAAATTGCACTGCACCCCCATGCTCTCCTGTACACTCCATCTGCACCTCTAAATCGTGTTCACTTATTACCTAGACCTTTCTACTGACTGTCCTCTGAGTCACACTGTAAATAAGCATCTTTCACAGTTACTAAAACCTTACTTCACCCTTAGAGCAAGCACAGTAACTGTGACAACTACCTGTGCCAGGGAAAGAAGCTGCTTTTAAAAGAGATCCTTGGGTCTCATCACCCGCGGGAGCGTATGTCTACAAATGTGACAACAGAATACACGTGATAAATGTGTTCATACAAAACAGTCCTGCTGCGGCTTTGGAGCAGATGAACTGGCTTAGTCCTCCAGACAGAAGCATGACCCCTGTGTCTAGCACAACATAGAAAGAATAGAGTGATTTTGTAAAAAAAAAAAAAAAAAAAATATATATATATATATATATATATATATATATACATATACATATATACATATACATATACATGAGTAAGCTGGGCGTGGTGACACACACCTATAACACCAGTACTTGGAAGGCTTAGCCAGGAGGATCGCAGGTTCAAGGCCTGCCTCAGCAACTTAATGAGACCCTGTCTCAAAGTGAAAAATGAAAAGGGCTGGGGGCATGGCTCAGTGGGGAGCGTCTGGTCCATCCCCAGCACCACACACACACAGTAATGATTAGAATGAATCTGACCACATTTGTCACACCGGACAGGGTCACCAGCCGCAGGTGTTTGAGGTTTTTCATTATGATGAGCAGCAGGCTGTTCCCACCTGTGGCTGCCTCTGACAGGCCCGTTTCTCGTGGGAGAATGATGGAGCATTT
Organism: Glis glis; assembly: GCA_004027185.1. Classification (NCBI taxonomy): domain Eukaryota; kingdom Metazoa; phylum Chordata; class Mammalia; order Rodentia; family Gliridae; genus Glis; species Glis glis. Next base: position 16,718 of record PVJS01018992.1, on the reverse strand, counting down.
TATCCACTCATTCATTAAGTTACTTATGGGAATGCTGTTTTAGTAAGAGATGTAATTTACAGGGAGCTCCTCTTAATTAGAATTCTCAGGGAATGAAGAAATTAGAGCTTAGAATCTTGGGGGGGGTATTAGGGATTGAACCCAGGGACATTCTCCCTCTGGGACACACCCCCCAGCTCCTTTTATTATTTTGAAACAGGGTCTCACTAAGTTGCTGAGAGTCTCACTAAGTTGCCAAGGCTGACCTTAAATTTGCAATCCTTCTGTCTCAGCCTCCCTAGTACTGGGATTACAGGTGTGTGCTGCCACACTCAGCTTAGACCTTAGTTTTAAGAGTAAATAAGGTCAAAATTCTTCTTAACACTAACTTGATTAAAAGTAGATAAAAGCAGCATTCTTTCTCAGAGTCCTCGTTTAAGATACCTGTGTCATTAGCACGACTTGGGGTTGGTTCTTCAAGCACCCTTCCTCCAGATTTTGGTATTCTTTGAATTCACCCCCAAGGATTATTTTGCAGCTGCTCGTTCTAATCTGAAAGTTACACAATATGCTTAAATTAATAATATAAAAAATAGCTGGGCATCGTGGTGTATGCCTGTAAGCCCCAGTACTTGAGAGGTTGAGACAGGAGGATCGCAGGTTCAAGGCCAGCCTCAGCAATTTAGCAAGACCCTCAGCAACTTAGTGAGACCCTGTTTCAACAGAAAAAGGGCTAGGGGAGTGGCTCAGAGGTATAGTGCCCTGGGTTCAATCCCCAGTACCACAATAATAACAACGATGATGATGAGGATGACGACGTACAAACGCCGGCGCTCCGGGTGTCTTGCAGACTTAAGGAACAAGTGGCTACTGGTGATCGACCGCCTCGCCGTGCTCTTCTTGAAGTTCCTGGAGTGTTTCCACAAGCTGCAGGTGTTCATGTGGTGGATCCTGGAGCTGCACATCATTAAGATTGTTTCGTCGTACATTATCTGGGTTTCCGTGAAAGAGGCAAGTGTGCATTTGCTGGACTGTCCGGCCATACAGGGTCACCGCGGGTCTCATGACGCTGTGGATGTGATCCCACGCCACTAGTGCTTCGTTAGGAAAGCATTCGGACCTAGAATCATTTCCCCTAATTGCATGGTATTAAGACTCACCTGAGCCAGGTGCACACCTGTCAAACCAGTACTTGGCAGGCTGAGACAGGAGGATTGCAGGTTTGAGGCCAGCCTCTGGAACTTAGTGAGACCCTGTTTCAAAATAAAATAGGGCTGGGGGTTGTAGCTTGGAGGTAGAAGGCCTCTGAGTTCCATCCCCAGCACCACTAAATAAATAAATAAGAATAAAGGGGCACTGGGAGGTAGAAGGCCTCAGGGTTCCATACCCAGTACAATAAATAAATAAATAAATAAACAAACAAGAACAGGCGGGGCCCTGTCTCTTCTCCACCCACACGTCCCCCACATAGTATAGAGAGCACCTCTCCAAAGTGTAGTAGGACCATGGCCTCCTCTGTGGGAAGCCCTGCAGGCTCCCTCGTTCTCAGGATCACGTGGTCTCAGGCCCTGCCCTTCAACATTGCAATCTCTAGTCAGTCTACAATGCCTAGTGGGTCTTTTTGTTCTTTTTCTCTCTTTTTGGAGGTACGGGGGATGGAACCCAGGGGCATTCTACCTCCAAGCTACACCCCCAGCCCTTTTTTTAATTTCTTATTTTGAAACAGGCTCTCACTAAGTTGTTGAGGCTGGTCTCGAACCTGTGATCCTCCTATCTCAGCCTCCCAAGTACTGGAATTTCAGGCAGGTACCACCACGCCTGGCTTTCCTGGTGGGTCTTAAAGGCCTCTAAAAGATTTGAGATTGTACTTCCCTGGCTTCTCCAAGGATGTGCACCCCAGGCTGTCCGTGGCCTGGGAGGCTTGGACCCGAAGTTCCTTCTGCCAGCCTAGCTCCTGTCGATGCTCTGGTCTCCATTCAGGTCTAAGTCTCCCAGCCATCTCCCTCACCCGGGTTAGGTGCTGCGAGTGTGTTCCTAGCACATTGTAAACCGAGGCGGGGCGCTCACTCCATCCCGTGGTCACCCTGTGTGTGGACTTCTCCCTGCACCATCCTGTCGCCTCTCGAGAGCAAGGACTCTTCATGAGATATGTTGCCTCGAAGCTAGTTAAGACGTAACAAAAATTATCTTTTCTTCTCTTTCCCCATCATTTGGAAAGTCAAAGTTCTTTGTAAATCAATTGTACTGCTTTTATACTCAATTCCTTAAATGCATATTTTAAAAAATAATGAACCAGGTGTGATGTCACAGCCCTGTAATCCCAGTACTTGGGAGGCTGAGACAGGAGGATCACGGGTTTAAGACCAGCCTCAGCAAATTAGCAAGACTCTGTTTCAAAATAAAAAGGGCTGGGTGTGTAGTTCAGAGGTACAATGCCCCTGGGTTCAAGCTTCAGGGAAGGAAGGAAGGAAGGAAGGAAGGAAGGAAGGAAGGAAGGAAGGAAGGAAGGGAGGAAAGGGAGGGAGGGAGCCAGGAAGGAAGGAAGGAAGGAAGGAAGGAAGGAAGAGAGGGAGGGAGGGAGGGAGGAAGGGAGGAAGGCTGGGCTCAGTGGCACACACCTGTAATCCCAGCACTTGGGAGGCTGAGACAGGAGGATCACAGGTTCAAGGCCAGTGTGAAGTGACTAAGTGAGACCCTGTTTCAAAATAAAAAACTCAAAAGGTCTGGGGGTGGAGCCCCGTGGGTGGAATACCCCTGTTCCACAATCCCCAATTCTACACACACGGAGAAAGGAATAACGAAGAGACAATTTCACAGTATCTTTACTAGGGTTTGCTTTTTAAAATGCAAGTTGACATGATACTTGCTAATGACCAAAGGAAAGGAGTCAATTAGCTAGTCAATATTTTGATAAAATATAACATTTAGTATGCTTCTGAATACTTTATTGTTCACAGAGCACTTCTGTATACAGGATTTCTTTCATCCTCGATTAATTCCATAAGGCAGCTCTTCCTACCCTACCTAATATTCCAGCACTTACTGCTCACAGAGGTTCTGTGCTTCGGACAGTGACAAATGGTTGAATAGAAGAGTAGAGGAGCAGGCAGCAGACTGCGGTCTTCATACTTTATTTTATAGATTTATAAGCTAAATAGGTAAACCCACCTTTAGAAGCCTGTGAGCTTAGCCCTTGGTTTCAATTTTACCAGTTGAGTGAATTCTGTGCTTTTCACTTTGATGATGTTAGATGTCCCAAGAATATTACTTTAACAACATCCAGAATAAATGAGTATGTTGCATGGCTGATTAGACGGTGGAGCTTCTGGAGCGTTCGATGAACTGTCAGCTGTGGAGAGCCACTAGAAATGGAGGCCATCACTCCGACTGATAAACGCACACACAACTCCCAAAGCCGGGGGGTTCAACTTGAACTCGCTGCACTCCCGTCCCTCTTAGCATTTCCTGTCTCAACAAGGGCACTAGCATCTGCTCAGGCTCCCGTGCAGAAACCTGGGGGTCATTTCTCCTACCTCCTACTTTATACCCCTGCCCACCGCCATGGAGCCAAGCAGCCATCAAGCCCAGCTAATTTTGCTTTTCATCTTGACTCCACGACTCTATCTGCCCTGCAGCCGCATGGGAGCTGGGCTCTGACCTCTAGTTCAACACCCACCACGCACCCTGCAGTCTTCACTTACAGTCACCTAAATAAGATGCAGATGTGGGGCGTGGTGCCCATGCCTGCCAGCCCAGTACTGGGGAGGCTGAGACCAGAGGAGCCAAGGTTCCTCAGCAACTCAGTGAGATCGTTTCAAAATAAAAAATAAAAAAGGGGTCGGGGTGTTGCTTTGGGTTCGAGGGCCCCTGGGTTTAATCCCCAGTACCAATAAATAAATAGATAAATACAGAAATAAATAAAATGCAGATCTTACCTTCAAATTCCCCAGTATAAGGCCCTTCAGTGGCTGTTTTCTACAGAATGGATTCGAGGGACACTGCACGGTTCCAAATTTCTACCAAAACTTGATTTCTGGCTGTATCTCTATCTTCACCCTCTACTATATTTTATGCTTTCTTTTTTTTCTAATTTATTTTAGCTCCTCTTTAACATTTTACATATTTTTAATACTTTCATTGGTGCACTGTGAGGTTCAAAGCAATGCAGATATATGTGCACACAGCACGTGCGTGTCCCTCCAGGTCCCACCGCTACCCCTCCTCCCTCCCCGTGCACATCAGTGCAATCACAGTGACACCTTCACGTGGCACTGTGGGAACTGCTTCCTTCCTCAGCCCTCACCTCCTGCCTCCCTCTGTCTTCCCCAGTCCTCTTCCACGCCTCCACGGCCTCTCTCCTCATTTGCCTGAAGTCCCTTCTGTTTCCTCTTTTCTCTCCAGCTTCCACATACGAAAGAAAACACAGGACCCTTGACTTTCCACGACTGGCTGATGGCAGCCTAATACCCTCTAGTTCCGCCCATTTCCCTGCAAATGACAGAGTTCTGTTCTTCTTTATGGATGAGTAGATTTTCATTGTGTGCTTATCCTGCATCTTCTTTATCTAGTTCATCTGTTGACAAACACCTATTTTATCCTTTTGACTCTAAAATTTCCAGTTGTCTGTAGTTACCTGGCCCCGGCATGCTATTTTATACTTCGCGGCCTTTGCTCCTGCACCCTTCGTCTGGGATGTACTTCTCACCTTCTGCAGCCTGGTTTGTCCCCTCCCGAACCTCCTTACTGCACCAGGGACCCTTCTGGACGCTCTCACGGGGGCCTGTTCACATCTGTAGCTTCGCTATCATTGCAGTGTCATGACATTACCTGGCTATGCATCTGTCTGACATATAATGTCTTTGGGACATAGCTCGGGTCCCTCAGTACCCCCAGCACCTAGCACACACGAAGAACTCACCCAGCCTGGCTGGACCCGGGAAGTCAGGTCATGGTGTTTTGTGGTGTTATATCATGTCATGTATTTTTGTCCCCATTTCTGGTTTTCTGTTTCCAGGTGTCTCTGTTCAACTATGTGTTTTTGATCTCTTGGGCGTTTGCTCTGCCGTATGCCAAGCTCCGCCGTCTGGCTTCAAGCGTCTGCACTGTCTGGACGTGTGTGATCATCGTCTGCAAAATGTTGTACCAGCTCCAAACCATTAAGCCTGAGAACTTTTCTGTTAACTGTTCCTTGGTGAGCCTCACGGATGGGGGACTCTTCCCGACTCCCCTTTAGGGGAGCAAGGCAGATATTTGGGGAGCTTCCCCCCTAAGCACATTCCATCTGGCTTGTAAGTCACCTCCCCAGGCTGGTCTGGTCTGGCCTGGGGTACTGGACTGAGTCTGCTCTCAGCTGAGATTTTCCCCTTCAAATGGGCCTTCTTCTCTCTGCCTCACCTCTGTCCTTTCAGCCAAAGCCGAAGGAGAACAGTCTCAGCTCCCAGTCTGGGGAGCCGTATTTTACTCCGTTTTCTCTTCTTTTCAGCCAAATGAAAATCAAACCAACATACCCCTGAATGAGTTGAACAAGTCTCTGCTCTACAGCGCTCCCATCGACCCGACGGAGTGGGTTGGCCTGAGGAAGTCTTCTCCTTTGCTTGTGTACCTGAGGGTAATGACTCTGTGTGTGTGTGTGTGTGTGTGTGTGTGTGTGTGTGTGTGTATGTATGTGTTTGGTCCTCTATACAGTTATACCTTGAAATCCTTCTCCAAGACTGAATATCCCATTTGATAGCAACCTCTTCTTCTTGCATGACAAGTGAAATCGATTTCTCAACAAATGACTAAATAACAAAATCAGCATTGCACTGTGCTGAAGAGAAATTGGCCAAGCAGCCTGAACTTGGTTGAAGAAATTGTGACAAACACACCTTCACTAAAATGTCCCATGACCATTGCAAGAGCAAGGCCTAGGGGACATCAGAAACTGAGGCATGCCCAACAGACGTCACTAAGTTTAAAAAATGCAAATTTGAAAACACTGTACGTAGGATAATCTTTTCTATACCCAAAGAAAAATATGGGATAAAACAGACCAAATAAGTCGATAATGATTGTTTTTGAGAAGGAAATACAGCATTATAAGAAAATTTTGCTCTCTAAACTCTTTTTCTCTATATTTTTAATAAAGAACACATATGATATATAGAAGCAATAAAGCCTATCTTTGCAAAAATAACTTCAGTTGCAAATAGTCGCACGAACATAATGAAAATGATACAGTTTAGTTTTTCACATTTTACTTTGATGTGTGACCTGGGCACTCCTAATCATGTCACGTTAACAGTATACTTAAAAATAAAATCTTTACACGCAGTGCCTGGGATTTTAAATGGACTAAACATTTTATTCTTTGTGTGTATTTCTAGTTTTCCTCACATGGTAGATACCTTTAGAACTAGTACCTGCCATAAACAATTGTTAGGAGGATAGGTGATTAGAATAGTGTCAGGTGCTCATGGTAACTCTCATCCATCTATACTATTATTATCGCTATTATTTTTTTCCGTCACGAGCATGCTTCTCAATTTACTACTCTCTCTGGCCAGTTTCAGAAGTGTTAAAAATATCCCCTGTACCTATCACCCTACTGCTCCCACTCAGTGTGTTTCCCTGGATGTCTCTGTGGTATTCTGCACTCGTAGTTGCACACAAGTTTGGACCCCCCTCGTCGGGTAACCGAATCTACTTCTCTGGTATGTGGGATGTGATTTTTTCAGGAGTAAAAAGAACAGTCACAGTCTTATGTTTACGGGCTCTTGATCCTGTTACCATGGAAATTAGCCTGATTTTCACAATGGAGATAACTCCACAATAAATAGGGCAGACAAAATGAGCCTAGAACTCAATACAGTCTTGAATAAAGGCGAAATTATATAAAACAGGGCCTTTTCCACATCAAGAATGTAAAACAACAATGTGTTATGGGGATTGCTTAAAATTATCAAATCATAAAGTGCTTGGCATATGCAAGAGTGTGTGTTTGCTTCTTATTTTGTAGAATAATCTCCTGATGTTAGCCATCCTGGCCTTCGAAGTGACCATCTACCGCCATCAGGAATACTATCGCGGTCGAAACAACCTAACTGCCCCCGTGTCTAAAACTATCTTCCATGACATTACAAGACTGCATCTAGACGACGGACTCGTTAACTGTGCCAAATACTTCATAAACTACTTCTTCTACAAGTTTGGCCTGGAGGTAAGTTTCTTGCCCCTGTGTTTTATTTCCCGTTTCCATTAACATGGAAATAGCTACTTTGGGGGAGCTGGCCACTGGAGCATCCTTCTACAGCTCCAGCCTCTCAAAACACTCTGGGGTCAACAGAGGTTGTTGCTACTGTCGTGTGAGCCTGGCTCTGCTGGGAGTTTTGCAAGACGAGCTGCCAGAGGACACATGGCCGCTCTGAACCTCAAGAGCCATCTAGACGCATGGACATCAGTTATCATGTTAGTTTCTGTTCTGGTCCAGATCTGAAACATCCCCCAGAAGCTCATGTGTTGCAAGGATAGTCCCCAGCGTAGCAAGGTTCAAAGGTGGCGTATGGCTGGAAGAAGCCGGTCACTGGGGGTGTGTCCTTGAGGGCTATGTCTGTCCCCAGCGTGTGTGTGTCTCTCTTTCTTTGTCTGCTTTCTGGCTGCCATGAGCTGAGCCATGGCTTTCCTCTGCCATGCTCTGCTGTTGTGAAATTCTGTCTTGGAGTCAGCCAACTATGGATTGAACCTCTGAAACCATGAGCTAAATAAACCTTTCCTCCTCTAAGTTGTTCTTGCCAGGTATTTTGGTCACAGCAGCGCAAAGCTTTTCTTTTCTTTCCTTTTTTTACTTTTTTTCCTTTTTTCCTCTTTTTCTTTTTTTTTCTCTCCTTTTGTTTTCCTTTTCATGGTGCTGGGATCAAAACCAATTCTCGCACAGGCTAGGCAAGTGCTCTACTACTGAGCCACACTCCAAGCTATTAGTTTCTTATAAAGAATAAAATGTGTCGGGCATGGTGGCACATGCCTAAAATCCCAGCACTTGGCAGGCTGAGACAGGAGGATTGCAGGTTCAAGGCCAGTCTCAGCAACTTAATGAGACCCTCAGCAACTTAGCAAGACCCTGTTTCAAAATAAATTTTTTAAAAAAGGGGCTGGGGTGCAGCTCAGAGGTAGAGGGCCCCTGGGTTCAATCTCTAGTACCAAAAGAAGAATAAAATATTACTAACTTTGTGTGTGTATATGTGTGTGTGCGTGTGTGCGCACGTGCACATGCATGCTGAAAGCCTTACCTGCAACTGGAACGAGCTGTCTTAACCTGTGGTGACCATGGGAGCGCCTGTCCCTTATAGGATGAAGTTCCAATGAGGACATTTCATGGCGGCACCATAGCTGCTGTCCTCTCCGCTGGCTGGAGTGGCGACTATTTCACTGACATAGTCAGTGGTTCCCTTGGGAGTAACCTGTAGGGTATTTCCATCTTCACGCTAAGCTATCCACAAGAGCAGGACGTGGGGTTCTGTGCAAACAGACCCCCCCCCGAGAACGCCACGCTCTGCACACCTGCACAGGTGTGGTCCCAACACCACTCCCTTTCCCTGTAAACCCGATTTTTTTTTTTTGGCTCCTTGTCACCCTCACACAGACCTGTTTCCTAATGTCAGTGAACGTAATCGGTCAGCGAATGGATTTCTACGCCATGATTCACGCCTGCTGGCTGATCGCTGTGTTGTATCGACGCAGAAGAAAAGCCATCGCCGAGGTCTGGCCCAAGTACTGCTGCTTCCTGGCCTGCATCCTCACCTTCCAGTACTTCATCTGCATCGGCATCCCGCCCGCACCCTGCCGCGGTGAGCTCTGCGCTGGAGCAGCTTTAGGAGGAAGCCCGGAGCTGGGAGGAGAGGGAGGGAGAGAATTGACTTCCTTCTTCACCCCCTTGCAGATTACCCCTGGAGGTTCAAGGGCGCCGACTTCAACGACAACATCATCAAGTGGCTGTACTTCCCCGACTTCATCGTGCGGCCCAACCCTGTTTTCCTGGTCTGTAAGTGCTGGCGCCCCGGCCCCTTAGGCGTGACGCTCCCCTGTTCTCCATGTGCCTTATGCATTAGTGCCTTTGTTTCTGCGCAGGGCTTTCCAATCACGAAGCCTGGTCTTTGTGCATTAATATCGCAAGTCAATAATGACTTCTACTTCTTCTGCACCATTTGCAAAGCTGATCAGTCAACATTGGAAATACCACATTCGCTTGCGTAATTTCACCGCCCAGTCCACCCCCACCCCAGCTCCACACATCCATCTGCAGACACCCCTTATAAAAGAGAGAGGAGAAAGTGTGGCCTTGGGCCTTGCGATCGGGTTTCTAGCTGCCATGACGGACAGACTGAAATGAAACACAGCCCTGGCAGGGTGGAGGATGCCTCCTGATTTCAGAGAGCTAGGCTGCAATGTCACAGCCTTCCCAGGGAAGCTGGTGATGCCCCCCACCCCAAGACAGTAGGGAGTGCTGGGTGCTACAGAAAATTCAAGAGTGACCACCGTGCCCCAACATACCCAGGTGTAATTTTATTTATTTTTAATACTTTTATTGGTGCATTGTAATTATCCATCACAGTGAGCTTCAGAGTGAGACACACACACACACACACACACACACACACGGCACCCGGTGCGTGATCCGCATCCCGCCCCACTCACCCACCCCCACATTCGGGGGAGATTGGCAGCCATGCCATCGCGTGTGGGCACAGCACTGGTTGAGCTGTTTCCTTCCTCAGTTCTCCGTTTTCCCTCCCCAGCTCCTCCCACCCCCTTCGCTGTTCTCCTGGCCTCTCTCCTCATCCGTCTGAAGTCCTGTGACTTCCTGCTCTCTCTCTAGCTTCTGCATAGGAGAGAGCACGTTCAGCCCTCGACTTTCTGTGACTGGCCGACCTCACTCAGAATGTTTTCAAGTCCCATCCATTTTCCTGCAAATGACATAATTTTGTTCTTATTTATGGCTGAGTACAGTTTCATTGTGTGTATATGGGGTGTAATTTGGAAACAGGGAAGCCACCTGTGCTACGGGCAGGCTTGGCCTGGGGGTCTGTCCTGGGGTTCTTCTAGACTTCTCCTCCCTGACAAACTGCCCCCCCCACACACACACCATCAGAGTGGCCATGCCCTGGGAATGGCACGGGAGATGGTGAGATCAAAGAAAATAGAAAGGTCTGCATCGACACATGGGAAATCTGTCCCTCACCAAGGAGCAGATGGGGTCCAGGCTCCCTGTGGCCCTGGCGAGCCCCCGGAATGTCTGTGGTCACTCCTCCCCTGGCGCGGCCCCGGCGTGGGACCCAGTGGAGTTCCACCTTGCCCTCTGTGCAGAGGATGCGCTGGGCCGGCCGTGCCGCCCGGTGCGGTGGCTGCATTGGGGAACCCAGAGAGGAGGGGGCTGCAGTGACCCCACGCTCGTCTCGCAGATGACTTCATGCTGCTGCTGTGCGCCTCCTTGCAACGCCAGATTTTTGAGGACGAGAATAAGGCTGCCGTCCGAATCATGGCCGGGGACAACGTGGAGATCTGCATGAACCTGGACGCCGCCTCGTTCAGCCAGCACAACCCCGTGCCTGACTTCATCCACTGCAGGTAACCCTGGCTTCCTTCGCTATCCCTCCTCCTCATCCCCATCCCTCCTCATCCCCATCCCTCCTCCTCATCCCCATCCCTCCTCCTCATCCCCATCCCTCCTCCTCATCCCCATCCCTCCTCTTCATCACCATCCCTCCTCCTCATCCCCATCCCTCCTCCTCGTCCTCTCTTCTTCATCTCCCTTGCTCAGAGCACTGGGGAGCGAGGCCGCAGAGCCACGCTGTGCTGTGCTGTCCTTATGCAGCACCTCAGTGGCCCCATGTAGGCTCACTTTCTAGCACCATTTCTGTCCTCCATCTTCTTCCTCAGTCAGGTGACCTCAGGTGGCCCCTGGTCTTGATAGTCACTGGTTACAACCATGCTGAGTTTCTCCTGTGCGTTCCTCTGCCCTCCCTGTAGTCAGTGCCCCCGCCGTGGCAGCCCGTGAGCCTCCACTCTGCACCCGCTGCCACCTGGTACTGCTTGTCACCGCCTTTACCGGCCGTGACGCAGGGCTGGCTGCCTCACCTGGAGCTCACCAGGAAGCGTGAGGCGGGGCAGCAGGGCCCGGTGTCTGGGTGGAGATGCTGTGCAGGGAAGCCAGTGCTGCTCTCTGGAAGCTGACCTGCTGGAGGTACCTGTTGACCTGGTGCAAGTCGCCGCCCCCCGGTCTTGTGCGGCCCCTTCTGAGGTGCAGGCACCTGGGGGCAAAGTCCCTTCCAGCTTGATGTTTCATCCCTGTTCCCCCCTCATAGTTTGGCCCTGCAAGGTAAATAGTAGTTTAGTAGCTAGATTCTTCCAGTGCTTTCTAGGTACCAGGCTCGGTTCCACGTGTTTTACATACACTGAGCCATTTCTTCCCAAAGACCACCTCGGTGTGAGTAACACTGTCCCCTTTGTAGAGGAGGAAAGCGTGGCGGGAGACAAGACACAGGCAACAGAGCGGGATCCGCACCCAGGCATCCAGCCCCAGATCCGAGCACATGAGCACCGTAAGAAGCTCCGTGTGCACCAAATAAATAAAAAAGTGAATTTATTTCAAAAGTATATGCTATAGAGCTGGACGTGGTGGCTCACACCTGTAACCCCAGTACTTGGGAGACTGAGACAGGAGGATCTCAGGTTTGAGGCCAGCCTCAGCAGTATAGTGAGGTCCTCAGCAACTTAGTGAGACCCTGTTCTCACTAAGTACTGGGATCCCAAGTACTGGGATTACAAGTATGCACCACCCTGCCTGGGCTTATTCTTTATTTTGAAACAGTATCTCACTAGCTGCAGAAGGCCTCACTAAGTAGCTGAGGCTGGCTGTGAACCTGCGATCCTCCTGTCTCAGCCTCCCAAGTACCGGGATTACAAGTGTGTGCCACCATGCGCAGCTCAAAGTTGAAGTATTTCAACATTTTAGGTCTGTTTATCAATTAGGAATGCCAGAAAGTGACACCCCCGATCACCAGGTAACTCCTCAGATCCCACAGTGGAGACGAGGCAGCAGGCCACGCTGTCAGAGCACGGCCTCCTCCAAGAAGACTGAGACCTGAACTCTAGTCTCACCCTGTAGCATGGACGCCACTGGGGAGGGATGGGCCCCAGACAGGAATCCTGAGACAGCCAGAGACACCCAAGAGCCCAGAGGCCCCATCTTGCCAGTGTCTGTGCTGTCAGTATCATTCCTATCTGTAAGGAAGTGTGTGCGTGCGTGTGTGTGCGCACGCGCGTTACTTGGGATTGAACCCGGGGGCATTCTATCTCCGAGCTACACCCCATCCCCGCTTTATCTTTTATTTTGAAACAGGGCCTCACTAAGTTGGCAAGGGCCTTGCTAACTTGCTGAGGCTCTGTCTCAGCTTCCCGCATACTGGGATTACAAGCATGTGCCGCCGTGCCTGGCTCATAAGGAAAGATTTTTCATCTCTAGTAAAAACGTTGTATGAGATAGAGGTTTGTTTTAATCTATTGATTTCCAGTTCATCGAATGGAATCCATGTTGACTTCTTTCTCGCTAGCTAGGAAGCATCTGTACCTTAGAATTTCTTGGGCCATGTGGGTATTCATGCCTCCCATAGAGAGACAAAGAGGAGTTTGGAGTACTCAACTGGTAGGCAGAAAATGTTGCTGTTTGTGAGAAATCTGACCCAAATAAGATGATGACGAGCAGATAGACTCACAGTGTTGGTGACCTTGATGTGAGCGCTTCCTGTAGACCAGCCAGGCTCACAGTACGATCAGCAGAACGCCTTCATGGAGTCCCGGGTAGAGAGCGGGTTTCCCCTCGAGTAGAATCCCCAAGTGTACTCTGTTTTGCTGTGTTTTGTTTTCCAGATCTTACCTGGACATGTCTAAAGTGATCATCTTCAGCTACCTCTTCTGGTTCGTCCTCACCATCATCTTCATCACGGGGACCACCAGGATCAGCATATTCTGCATGGGGTACCTGGTGGCTTGTTTCTATTTCCTGCTTTTCGGAGGCGATTTGCTGTTGAAACCCATCAGGAGCATCCTGCGCTACTGGGACTGGCTGATCGCATACAACGTTTTTGTGATTACGATGAAAAATATACTCTCGGTAAGTGACTCCCACTGTGTAACACGCGTGTGCTTGCCATGTACTTCCGGGGAAGCAGGCCGCTCAGTGGTTATTAAAAGCCCCAAAGCAGATGCTGCAAATTCAGGATCTTTGCTTTTCCACGTTAGACAGAACCCGTGTTGCTCATGTCCACCATTTCAAGGTCTCACGCCGAAAGGCTACGTCCTCGTGGAATCAAATCTGATACGCGTGTTATTCATCAAAGCCCTGTCCCTCTGAGGGACCATTTGTCATCACTCACAGTGTGCGTTATGAGTGGCCTGCGATGAGCTGACTCAGTCACTGAACTTTTTCAGTCATTTTATGTTCACAAAAAGAGCAACTGTCTTACTAGACGGACTGTGGAAGTGTAATCTAAAATGAGCACAGTTCTCTAGAGCTCTGTGTGAAATTGGAAATGGCGGGGAGTTGGCATTGGATGAAGAATGTTTTCTGTACCCAGAGATGTGGGTAGACACAGGAGAGAATTCAGATTCCGGGTTGCCTCTGAGCATAGACATCCAGATTAAGACACAGCTAAAACAAGGTAGGGTTAATGAACAGCACATAATGTTTGCTCTGCTATTAAATAGCTTTTATCCAGGGTCTAACTCTTCCCCTAACATGACAGATAACTTCAAGCTACACCCCAGCCCTTTTTAGTTTTTATTTTGAGACAGGGTCTCAGTAAGTTGCTGAGGGTCTTGCTAAGTTGCTGAGGCTGGCCTTTAACTTGCGATCCTCTTGTCTTAGCCTTCCAAGTATTGGGATGACAGGCATGTCCCACCACACTCAGCTTGATTTTGTTTTTGCATGTGTGTCACCATGATTAGAGATCTTGAAAAGCCAAATCTATGTGGCCACAAGTATTTGAGTAAGTTATTTTGTTTACAGTCCATTGGAAGATTAATTTTCTAGTCGAGGGTGAAAGTGAGCGCTTTTACCCCACTGACGTCAATTTACACTTGGAGTGGTATTGAGAGTCACTGCAGCAGGGTGGAGACAGGCCGAAGGGCGTTTCACTGTGAAGCTAGTCTCATGGTGATGGATCTGCTATTGGAGGCTGATCTCACAACCATACCTGGAAAAATGTGTGGATACAAAGTCCATCCGTCCTTCCATCCATTCAGTTGACCTAGACCTATTCTTTGCTGAGCACTATTTTATATCTTGAAGAACTAGAGATAAATACTACTCGGGTTTTACCTTCAAGGAGCTTGCTTGCTTGCCTTCTGTACCTGGGATTGAACCCGGGGCATTCTACCCCCAGCCCTTTTTATTTTGAAACAGGGTCATGCTGAGTTACTGAGGCTGACCTCGAACCTGCAACCCTCCTGCCTCAAGTCCTAAGAGGGATGATTGAACTACAGATGACGTGTTAATGAGAATGATCACAGCTGTTGTAGGGAACAAAGTAAAAGATGCAGGATGCCTAATACCTTGCCTAGGACATTTAGGAGGAGGCTTCGTGGAGGCCATGCCCTTTGAACCCGTAAGGCTGGAAAAATAGGAAGAAAGATCTCCAGGAAGACAAAGGGGAAGGACAGTCCCTGGCTGGCCACCTGTGACTGGGAGACTCCCAAGCGGGGTGGCTGCTGCTTTGGGAGTCACACTCAGAATTCTTTGACTCACACGTGGCGCGGACACACGCACGGTACAGCCATCACCTCTGCGTGCTGTGTCTGTTCAAACTCCCCCATGCTCCTCAGAATTAAACTTAAGTCTAATGAGAAACTCAGTATTATGCGATAACCACAATCAACAAAAGACTCCTTTACCCCTAGAATTGGCCAAGCAAGTCTCAAAGTGCATAATTGTTCCTTTATATCCCTTGGACGCTGGCGTCAGAACCCAGCAGACACCAGAGCCCTTGGATGCCCACATCCTTTACATAAAATGGTGCAGTCTTTGCATATAACCTATGCACATCATCCCATAGACTATCTCTAGATCATTTATACCACCTAACACAAGGTCGATGCTGTGTGAGTAGTTGTTACATTTGCATTGTGTAGAGAAGACCTCTGCGCATGTTCAGTACAGATGCATTTTTTTCAAATATTTTCCATACAAGGTTGGTTGAATCCAAGAATGCAGAACCCTTGGATCTGCAGGCTGACAGTACTCTGTTTCTAGTCTAGGAACTGCGCCCTGCCGCTTACGATCTCCTGCAGAACGATAGAGGTCTAATTCATCTGACCTGTGAGAGAAGACTTCTACCAAAATCAAAGTCCTAGGGTTCCGTGTACACCCATTTGCAGAGTTGGGACTTATTCCTAAGACAGTGCAGGGTTTCCTCTTTGGAAAAAAAGAGGAGGAGTTTTCAAGTACAGAAGTATAGCATGGTGCACTTGATCCCAAAGACCTTTCCTGTAGTCGCGGGTCTAGTTTTCAGGAATTTGCATCACTCCAGAATCAGATGAGGCTCCAGCACATGGTGGCTGAAGCTTCAGGCAGGGCGACCCCAGGTTGTGAGCATTGCCGTAGGCCCTTGGGAATACTTGCGCGCCTTGGGGTCACAAGACACCAAACTTGGTTTCCGGGTCCAGAGTCTCGGCATCTGCCTTCCGTTTGCTTTTCAGATAGGAGCATGTGGATACATTGAGACGCTGGTTAAAAATAGCTGCTGGTTGATCCAAGCTTTCAGTCTGGCCTGCACTGTGAAAGGCTACACCATGCGTAAGTATGAAAGGCACATTTGGGAATGGAGGGGAACAAAAGGATGTGGTGTTCTAACATGAAAACTGCGCCAAAGCACAAGCACACGAAGAAGAGAGACCACAGTGGAGGTCAAGCCGATCCCTAGTTGGAGCCCGTAGAAATGTAGAACACCGTGAATCCGTCGGTCATAACATCAGGTTGCCTCTCCTCCAGGCATCTTTGGCCACTTTTCCCAAACCTGGCAGGTCTGGGCAGTAGGTGTAGTGTGGTAGTAACTCCCTAGACTTTTGAGTTATGCTTGGGAAGGACTAAGAAGTGCTTGTTCTCAGAGCTGGAGTTGCTCCAGGTAGACTCTGGGGTCTCAAGGTAATCAGACTTCCAGGCCCCCTCTCTCCTCAGGAAGCTCAGAGAAACAACTGGCATTGTAAATGAGTCTGGCCACAACAGAGGTCAGCACAGAAGTTCCTCAAAAGACTCAGAATGGAACCACCATGTGACCCACATACCCCATTTCCTGGCGTCTTCCAAAAGAAGTCAAGTCAGAACACTATAGTGACCCATGCACACATGTGTATAGCAGCACAGTTCATGACAGCCAAATTATGGGACCAACCTAGGTGTCAGTTGACAAGTGAATGAATAAAGAAAATGTGGTATATACACACAGTGGAGGTTTTTTTTGTTTTTTGTTTTTTTGTTTTTTGCGGTACCGGGGATTGAAACCAGGGGCGTTCTACCTCTGCGCTACACCCCCGGCCCTCTTTTTTATACTTTTATTTTGAAACTGGGTCTCACGAAGTTGCGGAGGGCCTCACTAGGTAGAGAGAGAGAGAGAGAGAGAGAGAGAGCTGAGGCTGGCCACGAACCCGGATCCTCCGGTCTCTGCCTCCCAAAGTACTGGGATTACAAGTGTGCACCACCACGCCCGGCTGTT